>JAJPUD010007972.1:44181-97705 GCA_023553655.1 Myrmecobius fasciatus
TTCTTTCTTTCTTTCTTTCTTTCTTTCTTTCTTTCTTTCTTTCTTTCTTTCTTTCTTTCTCTCTCTCTCTCTCTCTCTTTCACAACACAACTAATATGGAAATGGTTAAATGATACACATATGTAACCTATGTTATACTTCTAACTGGTTCAGGAAGGGGGAGAAGAGGGAGAAAGGGAGGGTTGGAATTTGAAACTCAAAACTTGAAAAAAAAAACCCATAATATTAAATGTTAAATTTTTTACATGTAATTGGGGGGAAATGAAATGTTACTTTAAAAAAGAATAACCTTTTATCTAATCTTGATATTCTACCTATCAACAGGACAAAATGAGATAATTAAATTAAACTTCCTCATTTCAATTGAATCTACTCTTATACTAAAATATAGGAATCAAAATACCTAGGTAATAATATAATAAAGATTTTAGTTTGAGAAAAGGAGGAGGAAGTTCTGAGTATTTCAAGTAATTTACATTGAGAAGTAGGAATGTAATCAATCATTAAACACTGATAAGTACTTTATTCAGGACACTGTCCTAAATGATGGGATATAGTGCTTTTAAAAAAAGGAAACTTTACTCTAAAGAATCTTATCTTCAAAGGGGAAATGAATGTGGAGCTATAGAAAAAAATGCAAAGTTTATATGTACAGTAAATACCAAGTAGTTGGTGATGAGGATGGTGGTGAAGATACCAACAGTTGGATAGCTGAGAATGGTGAGGGAAGGCCTTACATGGGAGGGAATACTTGACTTAAATTTTTAAGGAAACCAAAATTTCCAAGAGACAGAGGTAAGGAGGGAGTGCATCTCAGACCCTGGAGAACAAGCTATACAAAAATGTATCAATGAGAGATGGAATCACATGTTTGAAGAATAGTAATATTCTGTTTTAGTTGAAAAATAGCACCTGTGAAGGGAAATTAATGTGTAGGAAGTCTGTAAAGGTTAAGTGGAACCAGATTATGAAGGATTTTGAGATTGTAGGAGCTTTTGAATATGAAATAGAGGAACTTATATCCTTGAAGCCATATGGAAGTATCATTGATTTCCTTGAAAGTAGGACTTTATATAAAAAACATAAGGGGAATAAAGAATTATAGTTCCATAGGAACAATTTTATAAATATTACAGGTGGGTAATTGATCAAATTATTTGATTTTATGGCTTGGTAACACAAAACAATGACATAATTGTGAAACTATGTTAGTCAGGATGGGGTATGCCTATGGAGTTCTTATTATTTCTTTAATTAGCAAAGGGTAAAGGACCCCAGTAAAAATTTCCTTAGGGCTCCAAATTTCTGCTGGTGGAGTGAAAGAATTCTTATATCACTTAACTCTCATTAACCACCTACTCCTGCTGCCACTGTAAAAAGCCCTTAGGACATCAATGAGAAAAAAAAATAGCATGCCAGAGCAAGAGAAAATAAGTAATACATGCCAGAAACATATTATAAACATTAGCTATTATTGCAAGAAGTTACATAAGTTTGTCTGACCGGGAGGATGCTGAGGTACTTTAGACTGAGAACAAATGCCTTAGAGTCTGTGAGAACAGGAGTTTTCATTCAGTCCTGTTGGAATGGAGAGATATGGAGTGGAGAACTTCTGAAAACACATCCCTGTTTTATCCTAAATTTTTGTCATCAAATAAGTATGTGAATTCAACAAATAGAGTTCATGACTAAAATGACACTTAATCATCGCTATTTGTATTCTCAGATCATAGAGATGCTATGATTGATACAAGTGTTTCTCAGCCCTCTTGCCAATTCTGCTAACCATTCATAAGAGAGACAGAGACAGAGACAGAGACAGAGACAGAGAGACAGAGACAGAGACACAGAGAGAGAGAGATGGGACAGACAGAGATAGAAAGAGATAGAGACAGAGAGACAGAGACAGAAAAAGACAGAGACAAAGAGATAGAGAAAGAGAGAGACAGAGAGAGAAACAGAGACAGAGACAGAGACACAGAGAGAGACAGAGACAGAGACATAGAGAGAAAGAAACTCTGCCCAGATGCCTCATCATGCTGAAGTGACCCCAGATTTCCCAAAACTATGCCAATGGTATTTTCTAAGCCTGGAAAGTGACTGTATGTCTATTGTTCTGGGATCAGCCTAGTTAACTTTGGAAATGTTTATTACTGAAAGTTTGAAGTCCTAATATATGTATCTCAAGAGGAATGCTGTGTGTGTGTGTTTGTGTGTATGTGAGACAGAGAGAGAGAGAGAGAGAGAAATTACAGGAGACAAGGGGAAAGAATGTGCTGCATAAACTTGGTTTCTAAATAAATGCTTATCTATTTACTGATTGATATTATTTCAAGTATTACAAGGAAATGTGATTTCATGATTGTAGGCATTGCCTGCTCCAGAGCAAGTGGCAACCTCTCCATGCCTTTATATATATAGAAAAAAGAAAAAGTTTAGGGGTCAAACTTTCTGGTTGATAACCCTATCCAAACTTAGCTAGAGTAGTTCTTGAACAACAGGCATAGTCTGTCACCAGGTCCATTCTTGTAGCTTTTCCAGATGGGTAGGACCTTTCAGACAGTTTTTCACTTACATAGCTTTTGAAAATCCAGGAGTCTTCCTACCATAATATAGGAAATTTTGTGGCATTCTGTCAGTATGCCTGTCAATATCCAGAGAACAACATAGAGATCTTGATTGTGTTCCTCATTGCCTATGTGATATTGGAAAAAATTATTGGCTTATAGATCTGAGAACATCTAATCTGACCTCTTCATTTTACAGGTGAAGAAACTGAGGTCCAGAGATATTAAATAACTTACTGAAGTCACACTGCAAATAAGCATCAGAGACAGGATATGAATTTAGGTTCTTTGATTCCAAAGCACATATCTTTCCCTTTGTATTATATTGTCTCTCACTTTATGTGCTTGTACCACAGTTTTCTTATCTGTAAGATGGGAAGGAGGTTGGACAAGAAAGTGTCTAAGATTCCTTTCAGCTTAAAATCCTATGCCCTTTGAACTATAAAATGGCAGACTTTTTTCACAATTGAAAATTGATAATGAAGAACTATCCAGGGCTACTTGCAATAGTGGTCTTCCCTCATGATGCTGAGGAGCAGGGGGTAGCTGGTCTCATATTTGACAGTTCCAAAGGCCTACTTTTGCTACTAAAATTTGATGAAATCTTAGTGCTAAAAACTATTGAATTCATGGATCCCTGTCCTTAACTCCATGCAATATTCCTTTCTGTTGTTGACCTATAATTCCTATCTGATTTGGATTTAAATCAAAACTCTTAACAGAGGTTTCATCTTGTCTAAATTTGTGGATGGAGTGTCTAGTACCATAAAGAGACAGATTTCTTTATTTAAAAGATAATGGTTAATTTCCAAAAGATTTTGAGCCATAGGTCAAATATTTTGCACCTCCCTTTTTATTAATGTTTAATGATGTCATCATCTCTCCATATACACTGAACCATGGATGGAAGCAAGTCAGAGGAAGTTGAACTAGATGACCATTATGAGTCTTCTGAATGCAAACTTCTGTAACTCTATGAACACAACAAACAGCTTATACAGCTTATGCACTAATATGAATTGGTATTTATACATAGTGTCACTTGTTGATATTAAAGTAGAATTCAAGTCAAATTTGGAAGTGTATTGACTGAGCCAGACCTAAGTTTTAGGTGCTGCTCTACCTCTAATGAGCTCTACAGCCCTGGCAAATTAATTTAAACCTTTTCAGCCTGATACTCTTTAACTTTCAAGTGAGAGTGTTGGACTAAGTATCTCTCATCTGTGATCTCCTCCTACTCTCTACTTTCCAGGATTTTGATCATTGATAGGAAAATTATTTTCCAAGAGTCTTCTTGGTTCTGTTGTAATTTTAGTATACTTGAATTTGAGGAAATTATCTTCAAAATGTCTTTGGGAGTTGGAAGACAGTGCTAATTAAATGTTATATTTATGTATTTATACTTATAAAAGTAAAACAGATTTCAGCCATTTCATTGTTTGAAATTCTCAAGCAAATGAAGAAAGTCTATGAAGAAGCTAATATTACTATCATTAGAAGCCAAATTAAACTACTGGAATAGAAGAAGGTGATTGCTGAAAAAAAGCTTTCCTTTCTGAAATAAAAAGAGTGTAACACTGTAAACCTTAAAAAAAACCATATAAATACCAACTATTGTTAGTATTATTATCATTGTAATCTTTACTACCCTGTTATATATCCTGTTATATATATATATATTATATTTAATGTTCTATAGAGAGGTGGATAAAGCAACTGCCTTTTATAATTGAATAAGAGAGTAGGGATATGAACTAAATCTTTTATAAATTCTCTACATGCTCTCAACTTCACCCCTTTCCCCTCAACTGATGATCTCACTTTTTACTTTTCAGAGAGAAAGAAAAAAGATTATCTGACATGAACTCTTTCAACTAACATATTCCACACCTTAAAAATTCCATGCTTTCTCTATGCTCTTGATCTTATCTACTCTATCCTCATCTGTAAACTTCTTCCATCCTTCATTATCCTTTTTCTTACCTCTTCCTCTCTATTGGCTCCTTTCCCTTTCAGTTATAAACTTACAAAGGCATCTCCTATCCTAAATGAGCAAAATAACCCTTGCCTCAAAGTTGATAACTCTTCAGGACTTTAGTAGAAGGCATGACAATATGGATTGTATGTATTTCATCCTCTTCCCATATTGTTTTAAATTATTCAAATAGGTCTCTGTATTTTGAAAACTTTTTACTCCATGTAATATTGTACTTCAACTCTGATTACATTGAATTAAAAAGTTTTTGCACAAACAAAACTAACAGAAACAAGATTAAAAGAGAAGTACAAAGTGGGGGAAAAAAAGTCTTTACAGCCAGTGCTTCTGATAAAGATCTCATTTCTAAAATATATGAAGAACTGTGTCAAATTTACAAGAAACAAGTCATTCCCCAATTAACAAATTATCAAAAGATATGAACAGACAATTTTTAGATGATGAAATTAAAGTCACCTATAGTCATATGAAAAAATGCTCTAAATCACTCTTGATTAGAGAAATGCAAATTAAAACAACTCTGAAATATGACCTCACACCTCTCAGATTGGCTAAGATGATAGGAAAAGATAATGATAAATGTCTGAGGGAATGTAGGAAAACTGGGACATTAACGCATTATTGGTGAAATTGTTAAATAATCCAACCATTCTGGAGAACAATTTGCAACTATGCCCAAAGAGCTATAAAACTGTACATATCCTTTGATCCAGTAGTGACATTACTGGATAGGTATTCCAAGGAAATCATAAAGGAGGGAAAAGGCCCCTCATGTGCAAAAATGTTTGTAGCAGCTCTTTTTGTGGTAACAAAGAATTAGAAAATGAGTAGATGCCCATTATTTGGAGAATGGCTGAACAAGTTATCATATATGATAATGGAATATTACTGTTCTATAAAAAATGATGAACAAGCTGATTTTAGAAAGACCTGGAAAGATTTATATGAACTGATGCTGAGTGAAGCAAGCAGAACCAGGAATACATTGTATACAATAACAAGAAGAAAGTGAGATGATAAACTATGAAAGATTTGGTTCTTTTCAGTGGTCCAATGATCCAAAGCTATCCTAATAGACTTTTGTCAGAAAATGCCATTTGCATACAGAAAAAGAACTATGGAAACTGAATGTAAATCAACACATGCAATGTTCACTTCTCTTTTCTGTCTTTTTTTTTAATCTATTCCATGCATTTTCCCTTTTGCTCTGATTTTTCTCTCCCAAGATGATTCATAAAGCAATGTGTATCAAAAATAAATTAATTAATTAAAACTAAAAAAAAATTGTCCTTGAATTTTATGCATCAATGTTTTTGTCCAAGTAGTGTAATCATTATTACTGTTGTCATCATTATCATTACCATCATCATTATCATTATTATCATCTTGATCATTAATACATGAGAGTTCTCATCTTTTTAATACACTCAGGAATAGTCCAATGGACAAGTTGTTATCCTATTTTTATATTTAGTCTCCCGTGGACTATTGCACAAGTAGATCAAATAACTGCTTTTTTCATTAAATGAAAGTGTTAGAATTTATGCTCACCATCTTCAGAATTTATGCTGAAAACATCCTTGTTATATCTCTAGCAGCAGACAGAATAATGGGGGACAATATTATGCTTTATTCCATTACCACATTTTAAAAATTCCTCTCCTATTTGTAGATTTTTAACATGGGAGATTTGCTGTCCAAGAAGGATAGAAACCTTCTGATGTGTAATCCTAAATGCAATAGAACAGATCAATACTAGGTTCTCTAAACTAACTAGTTTACCATATGCAAAGTATGTTGAAAGACTAATTGGGATGTTGCAAAGATTAGACATGGCTGCCACTTAGGAGCTAATCAATATTTTCCAGTTACAACAAGGATAGGAGTGTTAGAAGGCCTAGGAATCAAATTTCAAGAAATGCCTGTATACAAGAGAAGATGAACAGTTGATACCAGTTAACAACTATATTGGAAGGATCTATAGCAACATCTGAATAAAGAGGAATCTGCCTATTGGTACTTTCTTGAGACTGGGAAACCATTAAAAACTGTCACCCAGTCTGAACGAGGACTCTGTGCAAAACAGGGAAGACTGAATGTAGAGATTATTTCTGAAATAAACTCAAAACTATGGAAGTTCAAAGGAAATTGTGCTAAATGACAAGCTATATGACTTCAATATTGGGAAATAAAGATATTATTCAACATGAGCTCTCAATGAACCATGAGTAGGGAACCAGTAGTTATCAGTAAATCAACCTATACACCAGGGGTAAAAAGCCTGAAAGTGAAGATATGGCAGCAGGTAATCTAGGCAGGGGTCAGTCCTCCTCCTGTTCTGCTGTACATTGTTTGATAAAGTGACAAAATCTTGATGGCTAGTTCATTGTATACTTAGTCTATATTCAGTAAGACCTTCATCACTATTTGCAATTTTTTATTCTACTATTCCCAATTCCCTACCACATTTCTCAAAGTGGCTCTGCTAAAAGTCTTTTCCCTTTTTTCTCAACCCTACTTCTTCACTCCTCCCTTTTCCTTCCACTGATGACCTAGTCTGCTATTTTACAGAGCAGGGAAAGTTTATCTAACATGAGCTCTCTCAACTCCCATCTTTTACAATCTCAAAAATTCCATTCCTTCCCTGTATTCTTGATCTTATCTACTTTATTCTATCTATAAACTTTCCATCATTCATCACCCTACTCTCTTACATAAGCCATCTCTCCTCCATTGACTTCTTTCCTTTCCATTTAAAAACATGTAAAAGCTTCTTTGCTCTTAAACAATTAAAATAACCCTTGTCTCAAAATTAATGGGAGATCTTCCTTTTCCTTTTTAATGCCAAAATCATTCTTTTTGTAAAAATATTATTGATATATTTTTATATTACATTCATTTATGAATGTTTCTATCCCACCTAAGTGAGTCTTCTCTTATAACAGGGGGAAAAAAGAATAAGTCAAATCAATTAACACAATGACTATGCCTCATAATACATACCATGTTCCAAATGGGAATCTCAGATTCCTTCAAAACTCAGCTCAAGAATCACTTTCTATATCCTTTCTTATAAAAGCTTTCCCGATCCTTTCCTAGCTGTCCATTAGTTCATTAAAAGTAGATTTCAATTTATTTTGTCTATATCTGTACATGCACATGTCTTTCTGATAGAACATGTGTTCCTAGAAGGCAGAGACTGTTTCATTTCTGCCCTTACATTCCCCAGCCTTTAACAGGTGCTCATTAAAAGCTTATTTCTTGAGTCATTTAGTGATCCATGATTTCTCTATAACTCTTTCTGTCTTTACAGTTCTTTTTTATATATTACTTCCCTCCACACATTCTACAATCCATTGATACTGGCCGACCTGCTACTTTTCAAACTGGATTCCATCTCCCATCCCTCTGAATTTGTATTGACTGTCTCCTATGCTTGGAATGTTCTTTGCCATCTTTTTCTTTTAGAAGCACTGGCTTCCTTAAAGACTCAGCTCAAATGCCATCTTGTTCTGGAGGCCAGTCCTTATCACTTTCCACCCCCCCCCAACTCCACTCCAAGCTGCTGTTGATGTTTTCTGTTAGGTTATATGTTGTTACAGTTGAGTTGTGTCTGACTCTATGACTCTATATAGAGTTATTTTGGGAAGGAGTGGTTTGTTATTTTATTCTCCAGTGGATTAAGGCAAACAGGGTTAAATGGCTTACCCAGTGTCACAAAACTAGTGAGTATCTGAGACCAGATTTGAACTCACACAAATGAGTCTTCCTGATTCCAGCCAACATTCTATCCATTACACCCATACCCGCCCTCCCCATTTGGGGTGTTCTTGGCAAAGATGCTGAAGTGGTTTGCTATTTCCTTTCTAGCTCATTTGACAGATGAGGAAACTGAGGCAAACAAAATCAAGGGTCACACAGAGAGTAAATCTTTGAGACCAAGTTTGAACTCAGGACTCCAGACCCAATTGTTATTGGGCATCTACCCTGTAGGTAATTATTTATTGATGGATATATTGTATCCCCTTAGTATGTGAGCTCTTTGAAGGAATGGACTTTTTTTTTTACCTTTTTGTATCCATAACTCTTATTATAGTGTCTGGCATATATAGGGAATGCTTAATACTAAAAATTCATTGATTAAGCGATTATAATCCTAGTTCAGTGTCAGGGACAAGAATCAATTTCAACTCTTGTTAACTCCAAGGTTTACTCTATGTATTTCTGTGTGTGTGTGTGTGTATGTGTGTGTGTGTGTGTGTGTGTCTCAATCTGTTTTTCTGTCTGTGTCTTTGTCTATCTGTCTCTCTCTGTGTTTTTTTCTCTGTTTTTGATTCTCTTTCTGTCTCTGTCAATCTGTCTTCTGTCTGTCTCTCTCTTTATCTCTCTGTCTCTTGCTCTCTCTGTGTGTCTCCTCTGTCTGTCTCCCTGTCTGTCTCTGTCTCTATCCTTCTCTCTTATTCTATACTGCATCTTGTTCTCCCTCTCATGCTTCCTTTCCCAATGACTCACAAAATCTCAGGAAAAAATAAAAATCCAGACCATCTCTTGGTGTCTCCTGTGCCTGGGTTTCTGAGAACTCTTACATACACAACCTCTACCTGAATCTTGAAAATCTGGCCTAAAGAAATAATTTTTTTTCTTTCTCTTTTCTCATCTGTGGGAACAGGACAGAGAACCTGCTGAGTTTTTGTGAGTGAATCCCTTAGAAAGCTCTATTAACAGTGAGTCTGGTAGGTAGAATTTAAATCAGAGCCAGGATGGCAGACTAGACAATTGCTTCTCAGCTCCTTCTAATACTCTCATCTACAGGTCAACAGCGAGAACCTTAGAGTATGAATGAAATCAAAATTATTTTTTTAACAAAGTAGCCCCTTGTCTTTAACCTAATCCTACTAGATCACTAGCATTACCTGCAATTAGTTCAATATATAATCAGATGGTTTATTTTTAAACAACAGAAACTATCCTAATTATGTGTTATTTGCATATTGTTGCAGATCTGTGTGCATGTTGAGGTTGAAATAAGGATCTTGACCTTCATTATAATATTCTTTCCCACATGGCCTCAGAACCTTGTTTTTTTGTTTTGTTTTTGTTTTTGTTTTTTTTAGCAACATATTGGGGAAAAAAGGTTTATTTGTCTTTTTAAAGGTACTTTTATGCCTTTTCAACATCTATAAAACATATCCCTATCAGTCACCTTATATATTACCAACTGCTAAAGAGAGATAGAAAAAAGTAAATGAAATCCTCCTTCCTATAAAGGGGTAGCAGGGAGAGAACTAAGACAGCTTTTTTAAAACAAGTAGTTGTTTGTCTGTCTACATACTCACACAGCTGTTAGCTGACATCCTTATAGATGTTTGTTTTAAAAAGTCTTGCAAAGTTATAATCAGTGATAGCACTGAATGGGACCACAAGAATGTTGCTGATTCTCTCCAACTCTTGGAGGGAGAATATTCTTTTTCATACATAAAACAGAGGTTAGAGTCATTCTGGGATTAGGTAGAGACTTATCAAGATATTATGCAGTAAGGAAGTTGATTGGTGTTTTTAACTTCTGACAGATTTTAAAATTAGAAGGGCCTTTCAAGGAAGACTATATCTAAATTATGCCAGAAAGATGAGTTCAAAGTTTTAAAAAAATGACTCCAAAGTTTAACTTGAGAGTCAGCAAATTTTTCATTAGGTTAAAGTTAAGTTCTTCACTTAGCTCTTTGTAATCTGTAAAATATTTAGCAATCTTAACTTTGGTGAGTTCTGAGAAGTTAACACTAGTTTTATCTAAAGCTCTATCTCCCTCAGCACTGCCAGCATGATGGTGGGTCAAGACTTCACTGTGATCCATTGATTCTCTTGGAGAATGAAGGATCTACAGCAACAATAACAGGATGGAGCTTAATAAATGATCTGTTGGATTGTTGGTGGAACTATGAACGGATCCAATCATTCTGGAGAGCAATTTGGAACTATGCTCAAAAAGTTATCAAACTGTGCATACCCTTTGACCCAGCAGTGTTTCTACTGGGATTATATCCCAAAGAGATCTTAAAGGAGGGAAAAGGCCCCACATGTGCAAGAATGTTTGTGGCAGCCCTTTTTGTAGTGGCTAGAAACTGGAAACTGAATGGATGCCCATCAATTGGAGAGTGGCTGAACAGATTATGGTATATGAATATTATGGAATATTATTGTTCTGTAAGAAATGACCAGCAGGACAATTTCAGAGAGGCCTGGAGAGACGTGCATGAACTGATGCTGAGTGAAACAAGCAGAACCAGGAGATCATTATACACGGCAACAAGACTATACGATGATCAGTTCTGATGGACCTGGATCTCTTCAACAATGAGCTGTTTCAAACCAGTTCCAGTTGTTCAGTGAAGAAAGCCATATACACCCAGAGAGAGGGATATGAATGTGGACCACAACATAACATTTTCATGCTCTCTATTGATGTTTGCTTGCATTATGTTTCCCTTCTCAGATTTTTTTTCTTGTAGATCCGACTTTTCTTGCACAGCAAGATAACTGTGTAAAAATATGTATACACATATTCGATTTGTCAAGTATTTTAACATAATTAACATGTAGTAGACTTCCTGCTATCTAGAGGAGGGGTGGGGGCTGGGGGAAAAAATTTGTAACAGAAAACTTTGCAAGGGTCAATGTTGAAAAATTACCCATATATATGTTTTGCAAATAAAAAGCTTTTAAAAAAATAAGAAAAAATAAGAAAAAAAATAATAATAAATCATCTGTTGGGGACAACTAGATGGTGCCATGGATAGAGCACTGACCCTGATCTATTCAGGAGGACCTGATTTTAAATAAAGCCTCAAACACTTAACACTTCCTAGCTATCTGACCCCGACCAACTCACTTAACTCTAGTTATCTTGCAAAAAAAAAACAAAAACAAAAACAAATTGTTAAAGTGAAATAAATGTACCTCGATAATGTGTCTCTGTTTTAACTTGAAGAAACAGAATGGTGAGAGGTTATATTTCTCCTGCTCGGGATTATACAAATCCTGTCTATAGTGGAGCAAACTTCCATATATTTGGAAAACAATAAAAGGGAATTTTTTTGCATCATTTAAATTATTTTTTGAATGTTTGAGGTGAGACATATAAGGTTAGAAATGATAAGAAACTTAATGAGAATCTATGGTGTGATGCTTAGGCTATGTGGTAGATTGATCAGTATAGGGGAAGTCCATGAACACTTCCATTATTTTACATCATCGTGACTGGGTCCATTATTAATATTATGTACCTTCAGCCAGGTTCTTACTGCTGTATGTCAGTATTTTCAATTTTTCTTGATTAACTCTCTAGCTCAAGGCTTCTTAAACTTTTTCTACTTCTAATAGCTTTTTGCCTGAGAAGTGTTGCAACCCCAATATAAATCAAATATTTACTGATAATAAATCATAACTTTGCAATCCCCACATACAGCTACATGACCCCATATGGGGTCACAACCCACAGTTTAAAAAAAAACTTTGCTCTAACCTACCTCTGTCAGCAAAGTTGTTTATTTTCCTAAGCCACTGATCATATTCCCTACCTGGTCCTCTCAGCAGAGGACTTTATCAAATACTTCACTGGAAAAAAAAAAAACTGAGATCACCTATCAGGAGGTCCCTCTTCTTCCAAACTCTACATTCCAAATCATGTCAGTATCAAAGTGTATTCTCCCTTCCTTTGAACCAGACTCCAAGGAATCATTCAATCAATCATGTCCTAAGCATTATGATAGAGACAGTTAGATGATGCAATGGATAAATTACCAGGCATGGAGTCAAGAAGACCTGAGTTTAAATTCAGCTTTAGATACTTACTAACTGTCTGATCCTGGGCAAGTCACTTAATCCTGTTTCAGTCAGTTACCTCATCTTTACAATGAGCTAGAAAAGGAAATGTCAAACCATTCTGGCATCCTTAGCAAGAAAATCCCAAATGGGGTCATACATAAAGTCATCAGATATGACTTAAAAATGATTGAATAGCAGCAATCATAATGCCAATAGATAGGGATACAGGAAAAAACAAAAACAGTCTTCAAAGAGCTTGCATTCTTTTTTTGTTGAGGCAATTGGGGTTAAGTGACTTGCCCAAGGTCACACAGCTAGGAAGTGTTAAGTGTTTGAGTCCAGATTTGAACTCAGGCCTTCCTGACTTCAGGGCTGGTATTCTATCCACTGTACCACCTAGCTGCCCCAAAAGAGCTTACATTCTAATAGGAGAGATAATACATAAATAATTAGGTACATGGAGTAGAAGGAAATTAACCAAAAGGTTGTAGCACCTAAGGAGACTAGGAAAAACCTCTTATGGAAGGTAATGATTGATTTAAATCTTGAAAGACCCTGGTCATTCTAAGAAAAGGAAATGAAGGAGAGAGAGCAAGCATTCCAGACATGGAGGACTGTCAAAAGGCATGGAGATGGGAGATGGAGTACAGTATGTGAGGAATATCAAGAAGATCAGAATGGCTGAATGTCAGAGAACAGAGCTAAGTTTAAGAATATTGAAAAGGTATGAGGAGGATCAATTATGAAAGGCTTAACTATTCTGATCAAGATAACAATCCAAGGCAATTCCAAAGGACTCATGATGAAAAATGCTGTCCACCTGCAGAAAGAAGGAACTGATGATCTCTAAGTATAGACTGAAGCATACTTAAAAAAAGACTTAATGTGTTTACTTTTGCAACAAAGTTAGCATATTTTACATAACTTCACATGTATAATTGCTATCTTATTGCTTGTCTTCTTAGGGAATAAGTAAGGGGAGGGAGGGGAATATTTGGAACTCAAATTTTAAAAAATGAATGTTAAAAATATTGTACATGTAATTGAGAAAAATAAACTAAATAAAAATGTATTTAAAAAAATTAAAAGGCAGGAAAGATATGAAAGTTCCAGTTTGTGAAGAAAAGACCAGCACTCTAGCCCTGACTCTGACATATATTTTCTATAATTCTAGGCAAGTTGCTTAGTCTATTGGTACCACAGGAATTTAAGACTATAGATTGCAGAAGAGCTGCTAAATTGCATCATTAGAGGTAGTTCCCTCATCCAGAGTTTCCTATACCAATGATTTATTCCTATGCCTCTGTGTATATCATTTTCTTCTAATAGAATCTAAGATCTTTGAGAATGGGGACCATTTGGTTTTAGTCTTTGACTCCTCAGAGCATAGAACAATTCCTGGCCTATTGCAAGTAATTAATAAATATTTATTATCATTCCTTCTCTCCATGGTAAAGGATAAAAAGTTCATAAAGGTAGGGATTGTGTGTGTGTGTGGGGGGGGGTTATTTTAAAAAGATCAGAGTTGTCATTTTTTTTTCCTTCCTGGTTAGATGGCATAGCAGATAGAGCACTAGACTTGGGGTTAGAAAGACCTGAATTCTAATCCTGTCTCAGACCCTTACTAGCTCTGTGATTGTGTGATCCTGGGAAAATTCATTTAACTTTTCTCAGCCTCAGTTGCCCTCTCTGTAAAATAGTGGTGATAATAAGCTTTATTCATAGGGGTTTGTGAGGATCAAGTGAGATATTTAAAGCATTTCTCCAGCTTTAAAGTTGGTGAACCTTAAATAAATAAGCCCTATGTAAAAACTCAGATTTTATTTTCTAGAGTGTTAGAGTAAAAATAACCTTAAATGAATTAATAAATATGCAATAAAGGTGCAGCTAGATGGTGCAGTGGATAGAGCACCAGTCCTGAAGTCAGAAAGACCTGAGTTCAAATCTGGTCTCAGACACATAACACTTTCTAGCTGTATGACCATGGGCAAGTCACTTCACTCCAATTGCCAAAAAAAAAAAAAAAAAAAAAAGGCAATAAGTTCAGATTTTCTCTTGCTAGACTACATGGCCCAATCCTAGCCACCAAAATTTCTTCTTTTCAATAATCTTTCTTGAATCTGTCATTAAAAAGTCATTCAGTAAAATATTATGATCTTTTCCATCTAAAACAAAACAAAAGCTCCAGGAGTCTACTATTAATGACAAGCTGGTGTTTCAAGTCCCATATTTGCTCTTTGTTAGTGGAAAATCACTATAGTGGTTTACTATTGACTGTCCACTTCAGACAAATCTCAATGGAATGGTGACAATTGTCTACATTCTCTGATTGAATTTGACAACAGGGAAAGTGTTGTGTTGTGAATGGGAAACTGTGAGCCCAAGAAATATTCAGCAGTTTGTAATCATCAAAAAAACCTTCAAATCCAAAAATCAATTTGTAATCATTTATTACTTATGAGAGAGACAGAATGATCCTGTTGATAAGGTTCTGAACTTGGAATCAAAATGACTTGGCTCCAAATTCTTATTAAGATACCAGATATGTGATCATACTACTCTTTATGCCTCAATTTTTTTTTCATCTATAATATGAAGGTATTGGATTCAATGGTATTTTCTGCCTCTAAATCTATGATCTTATGATTATAAATGTAGAGAGTCCTGACATTAGAATCTGAAGACCTGAGTTTGAATACCAATATCTTTTAACTTTTTCTGTACTTCAATCTTTCCATCTGTAAAATAGAGTTCATTTAGGGGAGTTATAAAATTTCTTCCAAACAAAAGGTCAAGAATTTCAAGGGAATTAATTTTAAAAATGCAAATGAAGGTGGCCTAGCTGTGCTAGATCTAAAACTATACTATACTACAAAGCAGCAGTCATCAAAACCATTTGGTACTGGTTAAAAAACAGAGTAGTCAATCAGTGGAATAGGTTTAAGTTCACAGAACAAAATAGTCAATTACTATAGTAATCTAGTGTTTGACAAACCACAAACCCCCAGCTTTTGGAATAAAAACTCACTATTTGACAAAAACTGCTGGAAAAATTGGAATCTAGTGAGGCCCAAACTAAGCATTAATCCACACCTAACATTCTATACCAAGATAAGATCGAAATGGGTGCATGATTTAGACATAGTGATTATTATAAGCAAATTAGAAAAACAAAGTATAGTTTACCTCTCAGATCTGTGGAGAAGGAAGGAATTTGTGGCCAAAGAAGAGCTGGGAACCATTATTATTATACAAAAAAATAGATAATTTTGATTATATTAAGTTAAAAGGTTTTTGTACAAACAAAACTAAGCAGACGAGATTAGAAGGAAAGCAATAAACTGGGAAAACATTTTTACATTCAAAGGTTCTGATAAAGGCTTCATTTCTAAAATATATAGAGAATTGACTCAAATTTATAATAATTTAAACCATTCACCAATTGATAAATGGTCAAAGGATATGAACAGACAATTTTCAGATGAAGAAATTAAAACCATTTGTAGTCATATGAAAAGGTGCTCTAAATCACTATTGATCAGAAATGCAAATTAAGACAGTTCTGAAGTACACACCTCTCAGATTGGCTAAGATGACAGGAAAAAACAATGATGAATGTTGGACACTAATACATTGTTGGTGGAGATGTGAACTGATCCAACCATTCTGGAGAGCAATTTGGAACTATGCCCAAAAGGCTATCAAACTGTGTATATACCCTTTGATCCAGCAGTGTTTCTATTGGTCTTATATCCCAAAGATATTTTAAAGGAGGGAAAGGGACTCACCCGTGCAAAAATGTTTGTGGCATTCCTATTTCTAGTGGCAAAAAAAATAAAACTGAGTGGATGCCAATCAGTTGGAGAATGGCTGAATAACCATAATTTATAAGGAGCTGAATATGGTATGTGAATGTTATGGAATATTATTGTTCTATAAGAAATCATCTGCAGAATGATTTCCGAGAGGCCTGGAGTGACTTACGTGAACGGATGCTAAGTGAAATGAGCAGAACCAGGAGATTATTGTACATGGCAACAGCAAGATTATACAATGATCAATTCTGATGGATGTGACACTTCTCAACAATGAGATGATTCAGAACAGTTCCGATGATCTAGTGATGAAGAGATACATCTACGTGCAGAGAGAGGACTGTGGGAACTGAGTGTGGATCACAGCATAGCATTTTCACTCTTTTTGTTGTTGTTTGCTTGCATTTTATTTTCTTTCTCATTTTTTTTCCTTTTTGATTTGATTTTTCTTATGCAGCAAGATAATTGTATAAGCATGTATGCATTTATTGAATTTAACATATATTTTTACTATGTTTCACAAATATTAGATTACTTGCTATCTAGAGGAGAGGGTGGGGATAAGGTAGGGGAGGAAACTGGAACAAAAAGTTTTGCAAGGATTAATGTTGAAAAATTATCCATGCATATCTTTTGAAAATTGAAAAAGAAAAAAAAGGATTTCTTCCAAACCTCAATACTTTGATCTTACATTAAAAAATCCAGCTATCTACATTTATTCTTTTCACCATTTACAGCATTTGAGAAACAAACAAAACAGCTCCTCTGAAAGAGAAGAAAGACCAGTGCAAACGGGAAAATCAAAATTTGGGGACAGAATGCCTTGGTATCTAGTTATGTGCACATGCTTTCATTCAATCCATTATTATCAGAAAGCTTTTATCAAGTTCACACACACACACACACACACACACACACACACACACACACAAAAAAAACAGTTCTTATTCTCTGAGAGCATCAGACTGGTATCTGACAAAAGACTCCACAAAGTTTGTAAATAGAGGCTTCTATTTTGCATTCTGCTAAAGCTTACCATTATTTACAAGGAGCTCTTGAAAACGATGAACTGTTTGTTTAAATCCTTTCCTAATATTTTTCAGTGCCAGACCCATTGAGTACATATAGGACCTTTATGAGATAAGTTATTTTCTTTTGTTAATTTTTATAATTGAAATATTCAAAAATTCTTTATTTCTTTTAAATATTTCGATCATTAAGAGAATTGGAAAATGCTTTGGGAGCATTGACTTCACATCATTGGTAATAACAATTATAAAAGTACAGAGTAATTGGCAGCTAACTTCATTACCTAAATTATCTCACAGAGGATCACAGCAGGCCCAGTGAGATAGGTGTTATTATCATCCCCATTACAGAGATAAGGAAACTGATGCTGAGAGAGATTAAGAGAATGCATTATTGTGGAGTAGCTAGTCAATGTCTGAGAGAGGAGTCAAACTTGGATTTTCCTAACTAGAAACCCCAGGGGGAGCTCATTTTAGGCATTCAAGAATCATTAGATTGTTAGCTTCTTAAAGGCAAGATTCTGGTTTTTGCCCATTTTGTATCCCCAGGTCTTACTTAGGAAGGTGCCTCACACTTAATAGGCCCTTTGTTCAGTCATAACTCAGTTGTGTATTGACTCTTTGTGACCCCCATTTGATGTTTTCTTGGCAAAGATAACTGGAGTGATTTGCCATTTTATTGGCCAGTTTACTTGACAAATGAGGAAACTGAGGCAAATAGGGTGATGTGACTTGCCCTGAGTCACACAGCTAGTAAGTACCTGAGGTTGGATTTGAATTCAGGAAAGAGCCTTCCTGATTCCAGGTCTGACAATCTATGTGCTATGCCATCTAACTACCTTAGTAGGCCCTTTAATAAATGTTTATTGACTTACTACTTGACAGATTTACAGCTTATATTTTGTTCCCATGTCCTTTTGAAATCTTTTCTCAATCTTTCCTTTTTTATATGAAGCAGTGAGGTACCAGAGGGAGAGACAGGAAGCAGCACGTGCCAAGCAAATTAAAATACCACCATCATCTTGACCTTCATCTCTCCTCAGAACCCAATAGATATAGCCAAGGACCAAGTCTTGAACTCAAGATGCTTAGAAGTAGCAACAGTGATCTCAGCCATCAACTTGGGAAGTAACCCTTGTGGAGAAACAGCCTGGAAACTACTCCTGCAAGGGCTACAGCCACAGTTACTGAAAATCCAGGTAAAAGAGTTGTTGCCTCCAAAGTCCTAGTCATTGTCAAATGGTTCAACATCAGCAACTGCTGTGATTTTATCACTGGAAATGTGTTAAAGAAGAGGCATTTCTATCTGCATTGCAGCTGCAGCTGAAAAACAATGGAATCTTTCCATTTGACTTGCAACTAAAAGCTTCCTTATGTATTTTCTCCACTATTAGAATGGGAATTTTCTTGAGAAGAGGGATTGTTTAACTTTTTAAATCTTTCCCCTTATGCTTAGCATAGTGCTTTACATGTAGGGCATCTAATAAATGTTTCTTTTATTCACTCATTCTAAACATTTCATTATCTCCTTTCTTTCCAATTTTATATTGCTTGCTTACAAGAAATAGTGATAGTGGGATACTGAGGTAGAAATTTCAGCAAGCCATTGGAACTGTGAAGTGGAGCTGAGGAAGCTAAGAGACCAGGATTGCAGCAAGACATTTGGCCAATGATAGAAAAATGTGTACTAATGACAGAAAAGTGTATAGAAAGACTCTCCTTCTCCTCCTCCTCCACTTCCTCTTTTTCTTCTTTCTTTTCTTCTTCTCTTCTTCATCTTTCTTTCCTTTCTTCTCTTCTTCTTTTCTTCTCCTCTCTCATTATCTTTTTCTTTCTGTCTATTTCTCTGGGTGTCCTCTCCACATCTCTGTATTTCCCTTTTCTGTTTCTATTGCTGTTTGTCTCTGTCTCATCTCTTTCTCTTTCTTCTCCTCTCTTAACTCCTCTCTGTCTCTTTCTGTCTCTGTCTGTCTCTGTCTTTGTCTCTCTCTCTCTGTCTTTCTGTCTGTCTCTCTCCTTATATCTATTTATATTAATAGAGATAAAATTCTAGAGCAGTGATTCTACTTTGGCTACCTGATGTTAAACATACAATGTCTCTATCTCATCTCTCTCTTCTTTACTCCTTTCTCTGTTTCTGTCTCTCTGTGTCTGTCTGTCTGTCTGTCTCTTACTCTCTCTCCTTATCGCTATTTATATCAATAGAAATAAAATTCTAGAGCATTCTATTCATTCATCTATTCATTGATTCATTGACTTTGTCTATTTGATGTTAAACTTCCAGATAAGAAATGAAATCCTTCAACTAAAGTGAAAGTTGATTTATATAAAATTTTCTGGCAGAAACTCAGTATTAGTCAGTGTCCCTGTCCATTACAATATAACAATTATCAATGATGCTGTACATAAAGAACTGGAAGATCCTGAAGTATCTTCTGAATCATCAAAAATGATTAAATTCCTTGATCATAGTTTCAGGAACATAAAGAGAACATAAAAGTTTTTGAAAAATTATCATTTATTTTCTTATATTAATAAACTCCCCATTAATAAGAACATTTGATTAATTAAGAACTCCTCCCTTAACACATTATATAATTGAGAGCTTACTTTTGCCTTATCTTAAACCTGAAATTTAAATAAATTTCAGCTTTTCTCAAGCTATTTGTCATCATGAAGACAGGAAGATCAACAGCAACCATTTTATTTTTCTGTGTTATTCTAGTCATGGCTAGTCTATAAAGGGGACTCCTTCATGATCATATTGGTTATCATTCCTACTTTCTATCCTTTAGCTATCTTACCCCTCTTCTCCAAAAAAAATTAGCTTAAATTCTATAATCATAGAAGTTAGAAGTTGAAGAAACTTCAGGGATTATTTTGTCTGACTCTCTTATTCTCAGAAAGGCAACAGAGATAATAAGTAGAGAAGAGGAGATTCAAACTCAGGCATTGTAGATCCATTTCTTCATGATAAACATATTGGTCCACAAGTTATTCCTTTATTATTTCATTTATTTCTTCTTTTCAGTAATACAAATAACCAAGAATGTGCTAGTAAATGTTTAACAACTGGCTCTCCAGGGGGGAAATGAATATATCACAAACTCTGAGGATTAATCTGAACCATTAACATTTTTCTCCATCACTTCTTTTCTCTAGAACAGAAAAATAATAAACCAAGTCTTGATCTGAAACACTTGCTGATTTTCTAGGTATTAATGGTCACGCCAAAAATTTAACAATTAACTTTCACAAATTTGTTTGAGCTGGCTGCTGCTGAGCATCCTTCCTATTAAGTCACACTTATTTGAGTCTTAAGCTTCACAAAGTACTTCCTTTTCAACAATCTTGCAAAGTAGGCATGTGATTATGTTGTAATGTTGGATAGGTTCATAGATCCAAAGATTTAGGATGAGAAGGGACTTTAGAAATCATCCAGTCTAATTTCATTTTATATATGAGAACTAAGGTCCAGAGAGATGATGATAATAATAATTATTAATAATAAATAACCATGCATTTATAACAATTGTTGTCATGTATATAGCATTTGAGATTTGCAAAGAGCCTTATAAAGATTATTCCATTTGATTCTCACAATTATGCTGGGCTCTAGGTGCTATTGTTGTAACCTACATTTTACAGATAAAGAAACTGAGGTAAGAATGTTAAGTGACTTGCCTACAGTCACACAGGCAGTGTCTGATGCAAGATTTGAATTCAGGTCTTCATGACCCTAGGTCTAATGCACTAACCACTGTACCATTTACTTTATCCAAGATTATTCACGTTGAATGTGGTAGAGGGAAACTTTGAATCTGAGTTTTCCAGTTCTAAATCCCCTGCTCTTTCCACTTAAGGACGTTTCTTACAGCAGACAACTTCCTATATTTGAAGTCAGAAATAAAATAGCTGGGACAAATATATATTATCTCTATTTTACAGAGGAGGAAACTGAGACTTAAAGAAATCAAGTGAATTTGTTCATAATCACACAGCTTTTTAAGTGTCCAAAGGGAAACAAATCCACTTTCCTTGATTCTTGATCCAATGTTCAATCCAATCTGTAACACAGCTCTTTAAATGTAAGAAATAATGGATTCATTTTGCATCTACAACTATCGATGACCTTGGTGAGAAAACTAAATAGGGGATCATCCCATACACAGAGCCATGGGCTATCCCTATTGTAAAGTATGCATTCACCTCCTATTTATAATAGTAAAATGCCTGCTCAGATATCCAGATGAAGCCACAGTTTCATTCTGTACTTCTGAAATGACTTGGGGGAGGGGAGAGGAAACCTTGATTTTCCCCTCAATTGCCCCTTTGCCAGTGTTTTCTCTGTTTGAGTCAGTGAATCCCCAGCTGGGCTAGAACATTGATGCCATCAAAGAACTGAACGTCTCAGCCTCCACGCATGTGAGCACCATTGTTCTGTCATAGGCTGCCGTGTACAGGCTGCTGGACTATTGGTGTTTATGACTGATTGGGTGACAAGAAGAAACTTGGTACTTTTGTACTATTTAAACACTAATTCCATTCATGGCCACTGTTTATACCAAAGAAAAATGTTCTCACAGACAGTACCATAACTTAGAAAATATTTGAATGAAATGTTGAATGGTTTATTTTGCTCCCTTTATTAGTAGCTTTTATTTCCATACACAGTGAAACCCTGTTGCAAAATGCTTCGGGGATACTGTGGGCCAACCCTTGTCCTCTCTGGACATAGTGATAACTTAAACACATTCTTTCCAACCACCCTAACAACATCCTATATAGGCTGTGCAGTGGAAAAGCAATATCCTCATCTAACAGATGAAGTAACTGAAGCTCAAGGCAATTAAATGTTTTGGCCAAGAACACAGTCAATGGCAGAAACAAGACCCCAACCCAATATCTCACTAGAAGTTCAGTTTTAGATTACTCTGCACCTCCCAGGAAATCCACAATGTATAAAATTCATGTTTCCCCAGATGAGTTTCAATGGTGATGATAATGATAATAATAACAGTAATGATGATGACTGGCAATTCTATAGAGCTTTATCACATCTCACTAGAACTTTGAGATAGGTAGTCAGAGATATTCTCATCCTCATTTTATAGATGAAGAAACTGTTTCAGGATGGATAGGTGATTTGTTTATGATAATTAATGAGCTTTGGAGGCAGATAATGTATATATAATATATAATGCATATATTATATACAATATAATATAATAATGCATATATGTATAATTCCATAATGTATCATTAAACTAAATAGATGCAATAGAGATATGAAATCAGGAATATTTGTAATTTGTAGTAGAGAGGATAGTCTAATAATAACAATTTACATTTAAGAAGTGGTTTGATTTTTACTAAGCACATTTTTATAACCATCCATTTTATATATGAAGAAATCACTTTTTATAAGTGGCATGCATGTGGTAAAATAAATTAAATTAGATAATATGCAAAATCAGTCATTGGGCAAACATTTATGAAACAATATGCTAGCACTGTTCTAGGCAAGGGGAACAAAAATACAAGAGGAAAGATAATCCTGGCCTCAAGGAATTTACCCTCTAATGCAGGAAAGCAATACATAAAAGGAAGGTGGAAAAGTTTGGATGAGGAAGAGAACTAAGGTACCTGTCTAGGGGCATAATAGAGAAAATCTGGAATGTAGCAGTGAGAGACGCACAACCTGGCAGTATTTGACTGCCGCCTTAAATGGAAGTACTGGGAGGAGCCATCTAATTAGAGGGAGAGACCTAAAGTACTTCAGGAGAAAATACTTTGGTTAAGGAAAAAAAAGGAAAGAAAATGGTAAAGGAAAAAAAAAAAGACTAAGGAATGGTAGAGGAGGTCTGGAATGAAGCCTGGAAAGAAATGAGAGTTAAGTGCTTTGAAAATTTTAGTTTATATAAATGCTAGCTCTCATATAAGACTCAGAGATTCCAAGCTACCTATCCTTATGTTAGTATTTAGATAATCAACTGGATTCTTCCCATTATGCTGCTTTGTATTTACTGATAGGAGCCTCTAATTGACTCAAAGGACAGAGCACTGGACCTTCAGTCAGGAAATTCAAATTTGATAAATTTAAATGCTCGGGTTCATGCTAGCTGTGTGACAAGAGCAAGTCATTTAACCTTGTTTGCCTCAGTTTCCTTATATGTCAGACGACCTGGGGAAAGAAATAGTAAACCACTCCAATATCTTTGCCAAGAAAAAATGAGGTCACAAAGAGTTGGGTGTTACTGAAATGACTCAACAACATCTACTGACAATCCAATACTTTTGGGGGATTATTTCTGTGAAGAGCCAAATTTTCTGGCAACCTTTAAAGTACAATATAATGCAAGCTATGATTATTACTCAATAAAGTAAATTTTTTTTGTAATTATGCCATTTATATTAATTACATTTATATTATATTGAGGCAGTTAGGTGACACTGGACCTGGGTTCGTAAAAACCTGAGTTCAAATCTAGCCTCAGACATTTACTAACTGTCTAACCTGGCAAATCATTTTGCTTTTTCCTATCTCAGTTGCTTTGTATATAAAATGGGGATAATAATAGCACCAACCTTCCAGATTATTGTGAGACTCCAACAATATAGTATTTCCAGTGGACATGCAAATCTTAAAACAGGATATAAATGCTAGCAATTATTGCTATTTTGGGAGGGTGTCACTTAATGGGGAATGAAAATTCACTCATCCATCATATTAATTACAAAGCAGGTGGAATATTTCCAAACTCCTCTAGAACCCATGAATTTTTCTTTCTTTCTTCCTTCCTTTCTCCCTCCCCATTCCTTCCTTTCTTCCTTCCTTCCTTCCTTCCTTCCTTCCTTCCTTCCTTCCTTCTTTCCTTCCTTCCTTCTTTTCCTTCCTTCCTTCTTTTCCTTCCTTCTTCTTTTCCTTCCTTCCTTCCTTCCTTTCCTTCCTTCCTTCCTTTCCTTCCTTCCTTCCTTCCTTTCCTTCCTTCCTTCCTTCCTTCCTTCCTTCCTTCCTTCCTTCCTTCCTTCCTTCCTTTCTTCCTTCCTTCCCTTCCTTTTTTCCTTCCTTCCTTTCTTCCTTCCTTCCCTTCCTTTTTTCCTTCCTTCCTTCCTTCCTTTCTTCCTTCATTCCTTCCTTCCTTTCTTCCTTCCTTCCCTTCCTTTTTTCCTTCCTTCCCTTCCTTCCTTTCTTTCTTTCTTTCTTTCTTTTTTCTTCCTTCCTTCCCTCCTTCCTTCCTTCCCTGCTTCCTTCCTTCCTTCCTTCCTTCCTTCCTTCCTTCCTTCCTTTCTTTCTTTCTTTCTTTCTTTCTTTCTTTCTTTCTTTCTTTCTTTCTTGCTTTCTTTCTTTCTTTCTTTCTTGCTTTCTTTCTTGCTTTCTTTCTTGCTTTCTTTCTTGCTTTCTTTCTTGCTTTCTTTCTTCCTTTCTTCCTTTCTTCCTTTCTTTTTTCTTAGATTTTGTATGTCCTGCTAATATTTTGTATCTATTCTGCTGCTGAAAGGAGGAAAGACAATATAACTATTATTCTGTATACAGTAGTACTCTTTTATCTGTCTAATATAGTTCCTTTCAAGTCTCAAAGAGGACGCTTGTAACTCTCATGATCTGCCCATTAGGGGCCCTAGAGAGTCAATTTTTTGGACATAGCTGTAGAAACACAGTCATCCCCATTGTTATTTCAAGTAACCTTTTGTATAGATATGATCCCATTGAGCTTTTTTTTCAATTTTTTTTTTACAAGTACAGTTATAGAATTGTATGTGATTGGATTCTGACTATGGAAACATTGTTCCATCCTAATTATGCTTCTCTGTTTTCTTTTTAATACCCTTATTAATTATCTGATAAAATAAAACCTCCTCAAGGACAAGGGTTATTTCATTTTTGCATTTGTATCCCCAGGCCTTGGCATGTAGTCAAATTTAATAAATATTTGTTGATTGATTGATGCCAAAATCTGTCAACTCTTTTGGTAAATTATATAAAAGGTGAATGTAAGACTCAGTGGCCAATTGGAATGGCAAGATCCCTTTCCTGGGATGGGTCAGACCCAATCTTTTTCAATTGTATCATGGTCTTCAAGGTCAAATGACTTTGATTAAATTCCTAATATAAAATATATTTAGATGTAGGTGAATCTTGATATGCTTTTATACTTCATGGAAATATTACAGGCCTTTCAACACCAGAGGCATATTCATTTTCAAAGCAAATTCAGAATCTGGGTCCAGACATACACAGAGACAAACAAACAAACAGAAAAAGCATTATGACTCAACATTTTTGACACTTAAGTGTGGGTTGATTTGGGTTCAATCCCAGGCCTGGGCAAAGGTTCAAGCTATATTGCATTTTGATCAAACTAGCTTCTCTATCCTTAGTTTAATCGTGACAGCACTCCCACCCCTGGGGCTGAAATGGTACACGAACTAACACCTCCTTTGGAATTAAAGAAAAATTTAAAAAAAAAAAAAAAAAAAAAGATAACCACATTTTAAGATCCAAAATACCATTGCTTTTGTATTTTACTGTTGTCTTTCCTAAGCTTTATTTGAACTAAGACAAGTCAGAATCACTTTGGTGACAATTAGTTTTATTGTATATGTGGCAGATCAAATCCAGGCTCGGATACTTACTAGCTGTATGATTCTGGGCAAGTCATTTAACCCCATCTGCTTTAATCCTCTGGAGAAGAAAATGACAAACTGTTCCAGCATCTTTGCCAAGAAAACCCCATAGACAGTATGGTTCATGGGGTCAGGAACAGTCAGGCAACTTAATGAGTTTTAACAACAATAATAACAATAATTTAAAATAGGGAAATATTCTCAACCTACATCTACATCCATCTTCTAATCAAGCCCCAATCTGTTTATCTGGAAAGGCTTGCAACACAGACCTTTAAGACAGACTCTAGGTGGCCCTAGAAAGAATATTTTATGAGTAGCAAAATGGACAGACTACTGGATTTGGAACCAGGAAGACCTATATTCAAATTGCTTTCTATATGGCCATAGGCAAGTCAATTAACTGCTATCTGCCTCAGTTTCCCCAGTTGTAAAATGGGAATAGAAAGGGTCTAACCTGCCAGAGTTATTTTTAGGATCAAATGAGATGGTACTTGCAAAATGCTTTACAAGCCATAAATTGTAAAATAAAAATTACTAGCCAGAGAATTAGTAGTAATTAGTATCAACTATATATTAGTTGTGTTCCTCTGAGCAATTGTATAAGATAAGTGTAGAGATACTGTGAGATACAACTGGAAAGATAACTAGAACAAAATTTTGGAAGGCCAAAGGTATCTAGAATAGAATTTTATTGGAGGGTTGTGGGGAGCCACCAAGAGTTTTGAGTCCAGAAATAACAGCTTGATCAAAGTCTTTCATTAACAAGATTTCTTGTTAAGGTTGTGACAGGAGAAAGCAAAGGCTGGTTTCAGGAAGAATATTTGAGAGAGCCATTAAAACAGATGACTGGAAAGGACACTTTCAGATTCTCTTATTCTTATAGATGAATAAGAGTTGATGGAGTTGGTTTTATTGTATATCTAAGGGCAACAGAAAGCATCATTTCATAAGTTATTTGATTATCTTGCCCTTTGTGTTAACAAATAGATCACCATAAATACATTTTTGTGCTAATATGTCAAAAAATACAAATATAATACTGGTCCATTCCCCAACTTGCACTCATATTGCAAGTTGAAAACCCAGAGAGCACCTAACTATGCCTCTCCTCAGGGTTTTAGGGATACCATGAGGGAATAGAGTTTTAGTAAAGTCACTCACTGGTGTGTTTTTTCATTGTCAGCCAGTCCTTTTGTTAAAAAAGGGATTTACTAAGAAAGAATAGTTATACAAAAAGCCTTCCTCTCTCAACCTCTCCAACCCCTGAAAAAACAAACAAACAAAACCCAGAACCACATTCTCTCCTTGTATATATACAAGTTCATTAGATTGAGATGGCCAAAAGAATCCAAGAACTCCATCTACTAGAGAACATTTAATTCCTGGGTCAAACAGAAATATAGTAGTAATTTCAACACTAGTCTAGAGTACAAACTCATTTAGAAAATATTTAATAAATGAACATTTACAAACACTACACAAATTACAAATATTATTATAAATAACTATAACCAGTATGGAGATCACTGACATATGCAACAATCACGATTATTCTTGATGAAAACAACACATATTCTTGTTGTTACTGTGTATGATGTTCTCCTGGTTCTGCTCACTTCACTTAGCCTCAGTTCATGGAGAACTTCCAGGAGAAGATATTTTTTTGAGAAGTACAATGACATTGTTATTTGTCCAAAGTAGAAGTAGCACTGAATTTAAATTTAGAAAGAACTGAGTTCAAATCCTTCCTAAAATATTTACCAGTTCTGTGACTATGAATAAGTCATAGTAATCGAAAGCTATAAAACCTTTCTCATCACAAGATTTCCTGAAGAATAAAATGATGATAACAGTATATTTCACAAGGTTGTTGAAGAACAGTTGAGATAATATATGAAAAGTATTTTATAAAGCCATAAAATCTCTATTATAAGTTTTAACTATTCTATTCTAGCAATAGAAAAAAAAATAGAAAAACCAAAGGAGGTCCAATAAAAGTCATAAGTAGTACTTGAACTCAGTTCCCCTTCAAGTTAGGTACCTAACTTTAAACTATATCTCTCTAGTATTTGGCCTAAGAGGTTAAATGATTGTGTAAGATGGCAAGGCAGTATATAAGTATATGACACACGGAACTTTTATTAGTCCTGGGATCAAGATCAGCTCTCTATATATTATGCCATGCTGCCTCTACAACAATAACAATAATGGTGGTAATAACTGATATTTACATAGACTTAAACTTTAATTTGATCAACAATAAGTATTTGCTGAATTAAAATAAGAAAAATAGACTTAATGAAAATAAATTTCATAGAAGCTGAAATATACATAAATGTTAGCTACAATTATTAAGACAAAAATACATTTTAATTCTTGTTACATGAGTATGAATAAAAATGCAATGATCTGAAAGAAAAATTTGCAAACAATATAATAGTTGTGTAAGATTTGGCAAATTATCTAAATTATCTAAAATAGCCTCTTCTAAATAAGAATCATCTGGATGAAAGGAAAATTAGCCGACAGATTTAGATTTAGATAATTTGTCAATATTATACAACATCTGAATTCATCAAGATATCCAGTTGGTTTTTTCTTAATTATGTATATACAACTTAAGATTCTATCAGAGTATATATTGAAAAAGTGAAGTCATTCCAGTAATTGGCTTTTAATATATAAAAGATTTCATTTCCTTAATGACACTATTCTGTCCATTAATGAAGATTACAATCCTTCTTATGAGGGATAATTTTCTTAATATTATGAGACAATTTGGAATCTTCATCAGGAGTAGCCAACAAAATTCGTAATTCAATGACCAAATCTCTGATAAGCATTAGTGATTATTTTTAAAAACGGAAAGAAAATCAAATTCCTCTTCTTCTTTATTTAAATGGTCATACAGTAATATAGCCAGGCAATGTAAATTAACCATATTCTGATAAGGCATGACTGTGCTCAGTCAAGTATTTTCAAATATCATGTGATAATAATTCAATGGGCAAAAACAGAAAATGAGTACCTGTTTTTAGCATAAGAGGACAAAAGTTAAAATCCTAGTCCTATATAGTTTTGGCCACTTTGGGCCCTATTTGCTTCATCTATAAAAGTAGAAGAGATTCTATAATTGTTGCCTGATAGATCACATGTACTCTTTTTGTAATACTAACCATCACTTTTTATATCATGGTCTTTCCTAATTACTTTAGCTGCTTGCTATTTTTCTCCAAATTTCTCTTGGTTCTTCTTTGTCTGTTTTTTGTATTATTATCACTAAAAGTACATACTGTCCCCCTTATTAGGATGTAAGCTCTGTGAAATCAAACATTCAGTTTTGCCTTTCAATTCCTAATTCATGCAGTCACATAGCTATAAGTACTCCTTTTTAAAAAAAATATTTTATTTTTATTTTATAGAATGAAATAAGTATTTCTATAATGTAGCATAATTATTAAAAAGAGATGATTGCACACGAAACTGCAAATATATTATATATAGCTTGCTATTCCTTTTTAATATATAATAAAGGTACCAGGTAAATTTTTTTTTATCCCTCCCTATTCCCACCTAGAGATGGCTACCATTAGATCCAAAGAGATATGTGTGTATACATACGCACACATATATACATATATGTATGTGAGTGTATATTAATGAGCTTATTTGTGTGTATGTGTATATGCATTACATATATAAGTATACATGCATACATATGTGTATAAATATACATGTGGGTGCATATATAAAGTTATTCTATACATATTTCTATTTATCAATATCTGTATATATATATATAATTTTCCTTTATATCCTTTGTAGTTGATATGTTATTTATAATAGTCAAAACAGTTTAGTTGCTCAAAGTTGTCCTTAAAACAATATTGTTGTTACTATATATAACATTCTCTTAGTTTCTGCTCATTTTACTTTTCATTATTTCATGCAAGTCTGTCTATATTTTTCTAAGATCATCAAGCTCATCCTTTCTTAGTTTTCAATATTTTTATTTATTTAAAACTAAATACAAAATAGAAAAATAAAGCCAAAAAAGATTTTTTTAAAAATCTCAATCTTGTAACACAGCAATATTCCAACACAATCTTATATAGAAAGTGCTTAATAAATACTTGTTGATTGACTAGATGAGGGATACCAAATTACTCTCCTGCTCCTAAACTTACACAGAGAAACAAATTTTAAAATTTTATGTTAAGAACTTTTGACTATAAGTCGTAGGAGAGATTATTGAATTTGTAAAAATATTATGGTGGAGTGAAGAACTTTTTTTAGATTCAAAACTAAAAAGAGTTGGATTTGAGTCAAGTCTCTGTTTAACTCTTAACAGTTAACAATACTGTTTAACTCTAGCCAAGTCAATAAGCATTCTTGAGGAACTGACTGTGCGCTAGGGTCTGTGCTAACTTGTGATACAAAGACAAGCAAAAGACAGTTTTGCCCTCAAGATGCTCCCAGTCTTATGGGAAAAACAATAAGCAAGCAAATGTGTATAAAGAAGCATACAGGATAAACAATCAACAGAGGGAAGGCACTAGAACTAAGAGCATTTGGAAAAGGCTTCCTGGTGGAATTTAATTTTAATTTAAAATTCCTCTGGGATTTTAGCTGAGATTTGAAGTAAGCCAGGGAAACCAAAAAGAAATGAAGAAGAGGAGGGCAAATATTCCCGGAATGAGGGGTAGTCACTGAAATTATTCAGTAGATTATTTTGTTCTAGGAGCAGCAAGGAGTCTAGTATTACTGAACTGAAGAGAATATAAAGAGAAATTTAAAATGTAAAAAACTGGAAAGGTAGGGATAAGGATCTAAGTTGTAAAAAGCTTTGAACAACAAGCAAAACATCTTATATTTGATCCTAGAGGTAATAGGGAGCCAGTGAGATTTATTGAATTGGGGTGGGGTTGCCACAATCAGATATGTGCTTGAAAAAAATCACTTTGGTGGCAGACTGGAGAATAAACTGGAGTTACAAGCAGACCAATCAGGAAGATATTTCAATAGTCCTGATATGAAGATGTAAAAGGTAATTATATTAGAGGAGATAAAGGCTAATATTTGAGAGATGTTACAAAGGTAAAATTGGCAAATCTTGGTGACAAATTGAATCTGGGATTCGAGAGAGTAAGAAGTTGAGATTGAAATTTAGGTTACTAGAAAGATATCAGCCCTATCCTCAAGGAGCTCACAATGTAATGGGGAAAACAAGATGAGAAACAATTATGTACAAATTGTATAAGTGGAATTAAAGATAATTAAAGTGGACAGAGATATATTCCTTGCAGAAGATAGAATTTTAGCTGAAACTTGAAGAAAATGAGGGAAGTCAGAGGAAGAGATGAGGAGGGAGAGAATTCCAGGCAGAAAGGACAACCAGAAAAAAATTCAAGAAAATACCTCCGATCTTCAATATCTTGAACAATATAGAAATTTGAACTGCTTTCCCTTTAAGACTATTCTAAGACTATTTTCTCAGTGGTACTTTGGAAACCATCAAGCAAAATAAAAATCTGAGCTTTCATAATGGTGACTGAGGGTTAGATAAGAAAAAAATACAATACTCTTTAGGGTGATCTGTTCAGTCCTCATTACAAGCATGACTAAAGGCAAGATAATCAAATTTCTTATGAAATGATGCCTTTTGTTACCTTTGGATATATAATGAAACCAACTCCATTAACTGTCTTGAACTAGGAGACTATAAAAAGTTATAAACGACCTTTCAAGTTAAATTCAAATTCTTTATATCTTTAGGTCACCTAAGTCCATAAGAAAAAAATATCTGGTACTTCTTTGGGGCCACCTGAGAATGCATTTTTCTAGCTGGGTCCAAGACTGCAACTATAATGAACCTGTAAAATCTTTCTAAAGCAATCTCTATGGAGCAGATGTTCTTTTCCTGGAGTCTGTGAACTTTAAATATGTCTGTGCATGTATCTCTGTGTGTAAGTATGTGGATTGGCAGGATGGGAGAGAAGCAGCTAGGTAGAGCAATGGTTGGAGCACTAGGCTTGGTATCAGGAAGATCCAAATTCAAATCCAGCTTCCAGATATTTACCAGCTGTGTGACCCTAAGTAAGTGACTTAATCTTGTTTGCCTCAGTTTTCTCATCTGCAAAACAAGTTGGAGAACATGGCAAACCACCCTAATATTTTTGCCAAGAAAAACCCAAATGGAATTACAATGAATCAGACATGACTGAAAGGACTAAACAAAAAGAGTATACGTGTGTGGGTATGTATATATATATATATATGTATATATATATATATATAATGTGTGTGTATATACATATATACACATATACATAGATATTTGAGTATATTTTAATATAACTTAACTTCCTTTGGTATCCTGTTTTATTTTATGAATTTTAAAATACTATTTTAAGAAGTGCATACATTTCACAAGGCTACCAAAGGGCCAAAGAAATAACAAAAAGATAAGAACTCCCAGACTAGAAGGATCTAATACTGCATTTCAAAGAACAGAAGTAAAGGAATCATCAGTTTCAAAATTAAAACAAAATAATTATTTTAAAAGATAATGCCTCAGGCTGCAGTTGGGAGATATTCTGAGTTTGCGTGTGGTACTGAAGTAGAGCAGAATTTAAAGATTTTGTGAGGGCTATAAATAGGAAAGCTTCTTTTGCTTTTCACTAGAGAAGATAATTACTATATACAGTGGTGAGCACCTAGACCTGACTAGGAGTGAGCCTTTCTGCCACTGATCTCTGAAAATCTCCATATATACAGGATGTGTGTTAAAGCTAAATAGGTGAACAAGTGTCCAGAACCAAGACAGAAGCCCTTGAAGGAAAGTTCTTGAGTTAAGAAGCCAAGGGTTTGTTAAAATTTCAGGTTATCTACCAGAAGGGAAGCTAAAAAGGGAAAATATTGCTTCCTCAGAAGCAGAAACTTTAGAAACAGTCACTTTCTAATACCCATAGGAGAAAATATTACCTCACTGGATCACATATTTAGAACAGAAAGAGACTTTAAAGGTCATCCAGTTGAACTCCCTCATTTTATAGTCAAGGAAAAAAAAATCCCTGATAAGCAAAATGATTTACACAGAATCCAATACATGGCAACTAGAGTAGTAGATAGAGCTTTGAGGCTGACACCAGGAAGACCTAAGTTCACAAGCAGCCTCAAACACCAGATGTATGGTCTCTGGACATAATAACAGCACCTACCTCATAGATTTGTGAAAATCAAATAAGATAATTTTAAAGTATCTAGCACAGCATCTTGCACATAGTAGATGCCATGTAAATGCTTATTCCCTTTCTCCTCTCCCTAGAGCTGAAAGAGATGTGAGAAATCATCCAATCTCTTCATTTTATAGATGAGAGAACTGAGGTCATGAGAAACTAAACAACTTGTTCAATGTCACACAGGTAATAAGTGACTGGCAAGATTTAAAATCAATAAATGTGTTAAACACAAGGAAGATCTGCATATACTAACTTGTCCTTTGATTTGAATGGTATGCTAACTTTTCTTGGTTTTATTCCCATCTTCTAAATTCTATAGAATCTCCTTCTCTCTCTTATTTTTTTTTTATTTGGGTACTTCTGGCCTGTATTAAATTTGACTTTCCTGGTAACTCAGAGCTGTCTTGCCTCTTATCTTACGCTTTCAATTTCTCCTAGGCAGATAGGCTACATGGCTTATCTGGTCCCATCAATGCTCCAATTCACAAATTATTTACTTGAAACTACTCCTTCTATCCCAGACTCTAAAGAAATAGAGGATTGTTGACACACAACTACTCCCTCCCACCAGTGACCAGAAATTACCAAGTCCTTTTCTTTCTAGCATCAATTGCTCAATGAAAAATAAGATGAAGGCTATATACAACCATTGTATGGTTCAATGATCATTGGGGATTACTACTCAACTCACATGGCTGTGTAGAAACCACATCAATGGTAAAGACTGGCAGCTATAAATGCTGGGGATTTGTTTAGCATGCTGTTCTCTATTTGGCTACCTCTTTACAAACAGAGCCAATAAGTTTCTTTTAATTAAAAGCCTTTTAAACATGTTCCAACTTGAATCAATTCATTTTAAGGACATAAATGTATGATTGTTATTTTTTGAACAAGTTCTTTCTCTTGAATATTCTGGGATTACTTAAAATCAGAAATGAATGGATGAGAAAACCTCCTTCTATAACATTTGCAAGCTGCAGAATTTTAGAGTGGATTAGAGACATTGGTTCACAGATTTAGAAGTAAAAGTATATCTAGAGATCATTTGGTACAATTTCCCCTTTTTACTGATGAGGAACTAAAGCCTAGGGAGTTTAAATGAGGCTTTACAGATAGTGTCAGATCTAGAATTCCTATACCAGGTCTTTAAAGTTCAAAATCTAATGTGCTTAGATGTTTGTAATCCTATTGTGCCAGATGCATTGCTGTTGTTGTTGTGTCTCTAATTTCTATTGCTTAAGGAGAACTTTTCTTTCAAAATAAGATTTCTATTTCATCTTTTGTTTTTGATATAGATTTGTGGTTTCATCAGTATGTGAAACTGTTGGGTGTGTAGAAACTCTTCTGCCAATGTAGACTATCTACTCACCTAGAAGTTATGGTCTTGGTCTATGAGGCACTAAGAAAAAAAGTTAAGTTTTGATTCTGTGTTTTGGTTTTACATTGAAAACATTTACTCCATCTCTGAAAGAGATTTTTTTTAATAACAAAACAAAATGACTAAATAAAACTAGAAATGCAGTGTCCTCTAAGAAATTAAATGACTTAGGCAGAATCACATAGGCAAAATATATCAAGGTCATTACTTGAACCTCCTTTCCTTTTTAAATTTTTTTTTATTTTTCCAAATATATGCAAAGATAGTTTTCAGCATTCACCTTTGCAAAATCTTGTGTTCCAAATTTTGCCCCCTCTCTCTCTTTTCTCTCCTCTCCAAGACAGCAAGCAATATAATATAGGTTAAAGATGTGCAATTCCTTTAAACATATTTCCATATTCTTCATGCTATGCCAGAAAAATAAGATCAAAAGGGAAAAACACATGAGAAAAAAAATGGAAACAACCAACAACAACAAAAAATGAAAATACTATGTTTTAATTCCCACTTAGTCTTCATAATTCTCTCTCTAGTTACAAATGACACTTTCTATCACACGTGTATTGGAATTGCCTTGAATCATCTCCTTTTTGAAAAGACCCAAGTCCCTCACAGTTGATTATCACATAATTTCGTTGTTACTGTGTACAATGTTCTCTTGGTTCTGATCACTTCACTTAGAATCAGTTCATTTAAGTCTTTCCAGGCTTTTCTCAAATCAGTCTGCTCATCATTTCTTATAGAACAGTAATATTCAATTACATGCATACACTATAATTTATTCAGCCATTTCTGAACTTATGGGTTTCCATTCATTTTCCAGTTTCTTGTCACTACAAATATTTTTGCAAATGTGGGTCCTTTCAAATGATCGCTTTGGGATACAGACCCATTAGAGACACTGCTGGTTCAAAAGGTATGCACAGTTTTGTAGCTTTTTGGCATAGTTCCAAATTGCTCTGAGAATGAATCCTATTCTTTTTTGAACCTTTTGTCTACCATTTTGTTACCTCTCACATACTTTTATTAAATACAATCCTTTCAACAGATAAACTTTTCTAGTGGCAAACAAGTAGCGAAAAATTTACATCAATTTCTGAGGAAAGAAGCAAGCAGAAACAGAAGAACAAATGATACATTTACAACATTATAAATGGAAAGAAAACAATAACAAAAAAGAAACAACACAAGGTAATTATAATGGCCAAGCTTTGTAGTGAGTTTAGAGTAAACACTTCTTTCTCCTAACTGCAGGATCGAGGGAGGGCATTGTGAGTATAGAATATCAGCCATTGCTGTCAACCATTATTGATATGTTAGCTAATTTGCTGGACTGAATTTTTTTCTTTCTTTTTAGCAATCTTTATTACGAGGAATGGCTCTTTGGTAGAAGTGGGAGCAAGTGAAGCTATATTCAGAAGTTAAAAGGATCAATTTTCAAAAAAAAAATTAAAATAGTTTCTTTTCCTTCACTAGAATCAGTATTAGAAACTCCCAGCAAGGAACTTCCCTTATTACTGCAAATTGGTGCTTGATCATTAACTTAGAATCTTAGACAGTAGCAAGACTAAAAATATCAGGCAATTATATAGCAGCATTTACATATTTCAGTAAAAAGGTAGATCCATGGATTCTTGAGAAAATCAATCCCCAAATATAATTAGTTTAAGACCTTTTCATATAAGTGTGTGGTGATATTGGGATTTTTTTTTTTTATGATTTGTGAATGGAGTCTTAGATAACCTTATAAGAAGGAAAGGAAAAGAAAGTGAATTCTCCATCATAATTTTGCCATCTTTCAGATCACTTAGTCACACCAAAAAGATGACAAGAAAAGAGACTGTTTTTTATTAAGGAAATGAGAGGAGTGTGTGGTGTGTGTGTGTGTGTGCACGTGTGTGGGTGTGTGTATGTGTATGCACGTGTGTGTGTAGTAATATGTTCATACACGTGTATTTTTAAAAGGCCCAAAAAAGGGGATTCACAATTGAAAAGCTATGACCTTGGTTTGGCGCCAGGAGGTGGCCCAGATCTTCTATTGTGCGGATGCAGCTGACTTTGGCACAGGAAACAATCAAGGAGGCCTCCCAATCCCTGTCTCCTCCTTTCCCCCCCCCCCCCCCCCCCCCCCCCCCCCTTGAAAACAAAACAATACAAAACAAAATGAAGTGTTCTCTCTTGAACCTTCTTGGCTCTCTTAGCTCTCTGTCTTTAAATGCCTCTGTTTGTAGAGAAATCTAAGCCCCAAGTCACTTTTATTAATATGCCTTTTAAAGCAGAAAATAGGATGAAATTAGGAAAAGATCATTCTGTTCCTTTGAAATATAAGCCTTATTTTTTCATAATACTTTTCTTGGGATAGAGAATCCAATTAAAGATCACTAATCTGTGTTTGTAAACAAAGTTCTTGATTGCCACAGTGACCCACTGCCTGCTCACAAACACCCAAATTAATTATACATGATGGTGATAATAAAAATAATTATAATAATCCTAGCTACTATTTCTACAAACTTGCAGAGTAGTTTACATATGTTACCTCATATGACCTCAGCAAAACTATTAAGTAGGTACTATGGATTAAATAAATGTCCATTTAAATTTATTTAGTGCCCATTTAGCTGGATTAAGAAAAAAAAAACCTTAGAGATTATTTATCTCATTGATTCTTAAATTTTTTGCTCACAGGGCATCTTTGCAATTTATTATATTATAGCATAAAAAATTAAAACATCTTAATATTATTATGAAAATAGTTTTTTTTAACCTCATAGATATCTATTATTTACCCTGAAGTAAATAATCAATATAGTGACTTTATCTAGTAAACTATGAGAACTTCTGTTGTCTCTTTCCTATTTAGCCTCAATCGCTAAAAGTCAAACTGAGACTTGTTGAAGACTTTAATCCCATTTCATCCAGGGCCATCTCCAGTCATCTTGATTTGCATCTTGCCTTTGAACTCAGATGGCTCTGGGGGGGGAGAGTGAGGCAGGTGACCTTGCACAGATCTCCTTCACGTAATTCCAATTCACTTGCCTATCATGGCAACACCTCCCTGATGCCATGATTCTCTTTAAGAATGAAGGACAAACAATAATCTATAGGGAGAAGGCAATTCCTCCATTATACAAATGAAAAAACTGAAAACCAGGGAAATTTTTATGTCTTAAAAGTCATACCACTGGAAGTGACAGACAGCAGCGTTGCCCCCAACCACTGATATTCAGATGAAAGATGATAACACTTTATTACAGGAGTTTAGCACCTAATTAACAAGAATAATTAGAAAACTTCAAAAGCTATTAAATGAACTCTCAGCCATCAGCATGTTTCCAAATCACTAGCTAAGTTGTTGATAATAGAACCAGTATTTGAAGCCATCATCTTTGACTCTCAAGTCCACCTTTTTTTCTATTGCTCTACTGGTATCAAATTCAGATAGAAATAAGAAGCCACCAAGTAATACAGAAGGATCCCTGAAGCTACATATTAACTTAGAAAGCCATATGCTAGCTTGTAATTTTTTAAAAATATTCCCCAATTACCTTTCAGTATGGTTCAGATCGCACCACATTTGGATAAAGGACAGTGTTTTTGATACCTCTTCAGTATGTATACTGTCTTATGAAACTCATTCATTAAACAAATTTTACTGAGAAAATGGCTTCTATACAAGCATGAGACAAATGGATAGAATTGTTTAGCCATGTCCTTCATCACCATTTGGAGTTTTCTTAGCAAAAATATTGAAGTGGTTTGCCATTTCCTTTTCTATCTCATTTTATTGATGAGGAAACTAAGGCAAAAGGAGTTAAGTGATTTGCCCAGTGTCACACAGCTAGGCAGTGTCTGAGGCAACATTTGAATTCAGCAAGAAGAATCTTCCTGACTTCAGGTCCAGCACTGTGCCACTCAGCTGCTGGAATATAGTCTCAAATATAAAAATATATATTTCTTCACTTGAAATACAGAACATTGTATGGATCAGCTCTATTAAGATAACTTTCACTCAATGCAATACTCCACTGAATGGGCTGTCCCATCGTTATGAGCGATTAATGCACCACTGGCTGACTTTCTTTGATGTAGATTGAGTTGACAAAGGAGGAAAGAAAGAATGCTTCATTCTTCTGAATGTTAAAGGAGCCCTGTTCTTGCTCTTAAATAGATCTCTATGAAAATTCACACAAATGAAATGAATTATGAAGTGATGCACTCTTACTGTGACTCTCTCAGGTCTAGTTCATTCAATTTATCATTCATAAGACACCCTCGGCCAGGCTGAAAATATGACTTTATGACTGTCATCATTGAATGCTATGAGGCATGAAAAATAAAACACAGAAATAACAGCGACTGGAATGCCCAGGACAGATTGTAGGGAGCATTGCCAAGGTTAGATGATACTCAGTTCTGTGGAATCAATGAAATAGATGTTTTGAGGACAGAATAAGGAATTTGGAATAGCCATTCTGAGATATGACATAAGGAATCAATCCTTGGATAAATCAGTAATTCATCACTATAGGCACCCCCTTTCTTGGTGTGACTTATGAACTATTCACATATCTTTTATCAGTCAGTTAATCAACAAACATTTGTTATATCTGCTAGGTGGCAAAGTAGATAGAGTCCTGGTCCTGGAGTCAAGAAAACTCACCTTTACGAGTTTAAATTTGGCCTCAGATACTTATAAACTATATGACCCTGGACAAGTCACTTAACCCTGTTTCCCTTGGTTTCCTCATGAAATGAACTGGAGAAGAAAATGGCAAACGACTCCAGTGTCTTTGTCAAGAAAACCCCAAATGAAATTACAAAGAGTTGGACATGTTTAAAATGCCTGAATGGCAAAAAGATTAGGATAAGAAGGATGGATTGATAGGACTCAGGCCCAATATATGATTCAAGCTCTTGTGAATAATGCTATTGTGTGTTTCCTTGAAGATAGGTTTTTCTTGAACTTAGGTTATTTAAATGGATATATTTTACTATTGCAATTTCAAATGAGATGTTCATACAGATGTTGATCCAAGTTTCTAGAATACTCAAGTTATTCCATAAAGAATAGGATTCAGATTTTGGAGATTAAAAGAAAAAAAGAATTATCAGTAAGAAAAGATTCTCAAACAGCCATTAAGTTAGTGAGTGTCTAAATAATCAAAATGAAAGTTAAGTTCATGTACATAATACTTTTTTACTCAAATCTACTGCTTATTTCTGTACTGGGTCTGAGTGGGAGAGTACATTTAAAGCACCTACTTTCAAGTGACAGGCTCATTTTATAGACAGAAAGGATTCATGATTTTGGAGAGGTTTTTACTTTATTGAGCAAAGCAACCAATGCTGAGGTTGTTTTTGCCATGTACTCCATAGTTTTATAGTCTCTTTTCAAGATACAATAGAAAAAAATGAAGACTTAAAACATCAGTCTATATTACTGAAGTATTATTCTTCTGAAATTACATAACTCAGTCAAGGCTACAGCCTCTATAATTTACTTGTCTTTGTTATTTTTTTATTCCTTGAAAAGATAATTTAGTTCTAGAGAAATATGTCATTCATGGAGAAAGACTTAGTTTGTTAACAAGGTTTTAGCAGGAATGGTGGTACAAATTTTTATACACAAGCCTAGGGATCTCTTCAGAATTAAGAATACATATTTGGTCAAACCAGACTAGAGAGTAGACATTTCAGTTTGTGAATGTTCATTTTTTGGAACTAGTGACCTTTAGAGAGTGGTAGGCCCCTTATCTTCTGGTATATCCCATTCTTTCTTTTCTCATCTCCCCCTTAGAAATTTTTTTTAAATATTATATCTATCATCATCAAAAGTAATGCTCATCAGAGATGTTATCTTCTAGATATATTTTTTAACAAGACTACTTTATAAACAAACATTTGCTTGACTTTCTTCTCTCTATTTACCTTTCAACATCCCCTCCCCCAAAAGTTAGAATTTTATAATGGTCAAATATAAAAGGGCTTAAATTGTATAACTTTTATATCACAGGGATTTCCTTCAAAGAAAAGTTATAAAGTATAAATGATGAATATGGCATAGATAGAGTTCTGAGGATTGAGCAACTAAGTCCCTGTTTAAATTCCCCTAGCTTTGATAAGCCAACTTTTATGTGCCTCAAGCAACTACCTAAAACATAACTAATGATTTATAGGCTGGACTGTATCTACCTTGGTAAAAAGATTTTCTACATAAAGAGTTCTCTTCATTAATAAAATCGTCCATTTTTTTTAACACATACAGCATAGAAAATGAAAGTGATACTTAAAAGTTCATTAAGTTCCTTAGATGTTAAAAAGTGCTTTTCAAATATTATTTTATTCTCACCACAATTCTAGGAAGTTGGTCCTAAATTAGCCCCATTTAACAAACAGGTGAAGTGATTTTAATCAGTTCACAAAGATAATACCTGTGTGAAGCCAGATTTATGCTAATGTCTTCCTAATTGCAGGCCATCACTCTATTATGTCACCTAGTTGCCTAGTCATTTCCCATTATGCAGATTTGCACATACAGAAGTTTTTTGCCTCAGTTTCCCCAAATGCACAATGGAGACAATAATTGTACCTATATCCCAGGATTATTGGGATGGTAAAATAAGATATTTGTAAAGGGTTTAGTAAAGTGTGTAGCTCAGAGTAGGTGCTTAATAAATGCAGTTTGACCACAGAACTCAAGTTTTCTGTACCCTATTCTTGTCAGGTCAATTACAATAAGGTGAAGAGATGGTTTAATCCCATGAAAATTGTTCCTCCTCTTATGAAGTATTCCTCTTCTTTTACCTTCTCTAATGCTGAAATAATAATAGCTGAAATAGCTGTAGTTTCTAAAGTGTTTAAAAATATGAAAACAGCAATGTTCAGGATAGCTAGATAGCACAGTAGGTAGAACACAAGGCCTAAAGACAAGAAAGCTCATCATCATGAATTCAAATCTGATCTCAGACAACTTAAGTAGCTGTGTGACTCAGGGCCATTCACTTAACTCTGTTTGCCTCAGTTTCCTCATCTGTCAAATGAGTTGGAGAAGAAAATGGCAAAGCATTCCAATATCTTTGCCAAGAAAACCTCAAATAGGGTCAAGAGCAGGACAAAACTGAAAAATGAGTGAACAACAAAGCAATGTTCACTTTCAGTTAAATTCTTTATTATTGAGTCAATCCAGATCCTAGTAACTCTCCTATTCTTTGTTTCACTCGATAATAATCATTTTGAAGATGTTTACAAAGGATTGGTTTTTCCTACTTATATCTCTATTATGGCCCTTTTCATCACTCTGATTCAATGTCCTAACATTTGGACACAAATCCAGGAAGAAAATCCTGCAGAAAGTACACATTGATCAATAGTATTTATTTTGTGTTACTTAAGGCAAATATTTCTATTGTATGAATAGATAATTATTTTTAGAGAAAAGTCATTTTATGACTATGAAATGATTCCTGACTCAGGAAAGTTGAGAATTAGCTGTCATTGGTTCCTGGCAAAGAACAAAGGTAGCCTTCACAAATTGAAGGAGAAGAGAGTTACAGTAACTGTCAATCCATGTGCCAGTAGAAATAGGTCACCACTTTCAGTGTACATGCTATCAGCTGCCTACCACTAGTGCCTACTTTTTGCTGTTCTCATTCCTTTTCTGTTAGAGTCTGCATTTTGGGGCCCTATTCCTGATCTTTCAGAGAAAAATAGCAAAGATAACAGCTGAAACTCAAAAGTAATCAATTCAGCTCCTTGTTTATAGTTCTGGGAAAAGGCTTGTCAAAGGAGCCAGTTTATACTAATGGATAAAATGAAATTTGGGTATTATGTAGGAATTTCAATAATCCATTCTTACCCTGTTCCACAAACTTGCAAGATTTGCTGGTAAGTAAATTTCCAGATGCTGGGGACTGAAACAGCCAATTCAGTTCCCTATAGTATTTTTTTTTTCCCTATGAGCTCTTGGAATAAGCACTGTTATTCTGATCAGAGATGTATTTAGCATTCCCAGGACTGGTTATGTTTAGGCTAATTCTTCTACATCAGAATTAAATAACATTGTAGAGCTGGTTTACTTTTCATAAGCTAACAAGGGCTGAGAGGCTATATAGAGGAGTTTATATCCATCATGGAGAATTTTACTGAAAAAATGTTTTTAAAGAGTCATTCTGGGGCAGTATTTCTCCCAGTAAAGGTCCTGTTTCTCAAAAGCATTAGTCCTTCTTTAGAAGGACTAATATCCAACAATTTCTAGATACTATGATAAATTAGACGGAAAGTTGGCCTTAATATCAGAAATACCTGGGTTCAAGTACCACTGATACATATTGGCTGTGTAATGCTGGGCAGAACATTTAACCTATCTCAGACTTGAGGTTGCAGAGGAAGCACTGATCTCCATTAGGAGGAATTCTCCTCACTGAAAGCTCTCTATACTAATAAATCACAGATTTCTTGCTTAAGTCATTTCAATCATGTCCAATTCATAAATGCCATTTTGTTTGTTTATTTTGGAAAAGACATTGGAGTGGCTTGCCATTTCCTTCTCCAGATTATTTGACAATGAGGAAACTGAGGAAAACAGGGATTAAATAACTTGTCCAGAATCATACAGCTAGGAAGTGTTTGGGGCTGATTTAGAACTTGGGTCTTCTAGATTTTAGTCCAGGAACTTTAGCCATTGAGCCACCAAGAAGCCTAAAATCACAAATAAAGTAGAAAAAGAAACAAAAGAATAAATTGTTACTCATTATTATTATTACTTATCTCTTATTTGCTATAGTGTTAGATCGATAAGTAGACATTAATAGATAAATAGAGCTAGATTAATAAACATTAATAACAATTAATAAGTACATTTTTAGTTAACAGTATTATTAATTAATTTGAAATCTTGGAATACTGGATTAGATTTGGTCAGGACTGAAGGGGGCACCTTAATTATTAATAAAAGTTCATTGTAGTTAGTTGAAGCTGTAAGGACTACAATAAAATGTATTAAGGAATTACTCTGCTTGAATTGGTTAATGGGCAATATTTCACCAATATTCCCTTCCCCTAACCCCCAGCCCCAGAAACAGTACTGGGTGAGGAGGGGTCACATTCATTTCTAGTTTGGTCTTCAAAACTTTTGGCTCTGGCCTACTTCTTTTTCTTATTTGAGAGTGGGAACTCATGACATGGGACCTGAGCCACTAAGGAAAGAAAGAAGAAGGTGTGAGAGGAAGAGGGTCACCTAGTGGGACAAATGGTTGAAGTTTTGGCTCAGATTGTCTCAGTTTTGTAGAATCATGATTCCAGTGACTAGTCTGTCTTTGATGTGTTTACTACAACTAGATTATAAATTAAATTGAGTATTTATTGGCTTCCAAATATTTTCTCAAATAGCTTTTATGGCTGAAATAAGAAATACACTGAAGAAACAGAATTCAGAACAAGTAAATGGAAACTTTTCATTCATGTTTGTTAAAGTTCATGTACATAAGGAAGTTACTTGATATGGGGAAGAGACCTAGATTGTTTTGAACTCCTGCTCTTTAATTACTATTTAAGTGACACTGGATAAGTCACTTTTTTCATTTCCCCTTTTGGTGCTTCATCTTTAAAAGGAATTTGATTTGGCATTCTCTAAGGGTTTTAATCAGGCTGGTTTCCAGGTCATAGAAATATGTTCAATTCCATTTCTTGGCTAAATTTTTTAGTTTTTCATATCATGTGGCATTCTAAAAGACCTTACTGTGGTATTCCATCTTCATTTGGGGATTTCTATAATTCCAGAACAATTCTGTTTCTCAGTATATCAATATATTTATCTTAGTTTATATCATCTCTATGCTTTCATTGTAAGCTTGATTAACCCTTGAAATGCTTAACAACACTAACAATTCCTATAAATAATATCTCTTACAGTCATTGAAGTGTACTCCTTAAAATAAATGGCACAGTACCTAGAGCTTGAAGTCAACAAGATGAATTCAGCTCTTGCCTCAGACATTTACTAGCTATGTGATTAATTTAATTAGCTTATTAACTTCTCTCATGGCCAGTTTTCTTACCTGTAAAATGAGGGTATTAAGCTCAATGGTCTCTAATGTCCTTTTTAGCTTTCAGTCTTAAAAGTTTGGGGAAGCCAGCTCAATCTAGTGTCATCTAATCCAGGTTGGATGTTCTGAGTCAACTAAGTGTTAGCAGAAGAACCTACTTTATTTTATTGTTTATGCCAGATAATTCACACATCCCTGTATTTTTAAATATTTTCCTAATAAGATTATTATTTGGAAAGTACTTTGAAAACCTGCTAGTCAAATGCATATAGTTATCATTATCTCTATATACCTGCCTGCATATACTTGCATAATCTATTATATAATTTTCAGGTTATATTTGTAGTATTGCCACCATGTACAATGGAAATAGTACTGACCTTAAAATCAAAGGGCTTGGATTCAAATCCTGCCTGTGGTATATATTACCTGGGTAGTTTTGGGTATATAACAACATCCTTAGGCCACAGACTCCTCATCTATAATATGAAAGGGCTGGACTAGAAGATCTCTAAGGTCTCTTCCATTGCAGTGCTATCTATTTATCTATTCATCTATTCTATTTATCTTTCTATCCATCTTCAATTTATCTATTTTTTCTCCTCATTTTCTTTCTCATTCTCTCTCTTTCCCTTCCTCCCTCTCGCATTCCCTTCCCCCTTCCCCTATCTTTCTGTCTCTGTCTCTCTGTCTCTCTGTTTCTGTCTCTCTCTCTCTTTCTCTCTCTCTCTCTCTCTCTGTGTCTGTCTGTCCTCTCTTTTCACATTGTCTCCTCCAAAAGACTATAAGCCATTTGTGGACAGGGGCAATTTCACTTTTGTTCTTGTATCTTCAGTGCCTTCCACAGCGCTCAGCAAAGAAGTAGATTGGTTAGAACTGGATCTGTGATTTCACTGGAACAGGGAATTCTTAGAAGAGGAAACTTGCTCTATTAATGCAGGATGGTATCTTCCTTGAAATTTACATTCTCAGAGAATTGCCTGGAGCACTGATTTGTCATCTGCATTATTTGCCTGGGGATATATAGCAAGAATGCATCAGAGGCCAGATTTTAATACAGATCTTCCCAGCTAAAAGACCAGCATCCATTATGGCATACTGCCTCCCATGACACATAATGCATTTGACAAATGCTTGTTGATAACACATTGATTGCAATCTTTAAAAATGATCTAGATGCCAGTTTTGATCATCATTATTATTATTAAGTTGTGATTCCAAGTCATTTCATTAGTTTTTCCCATTTTTCTGACTATCATAAGCAAGGATCATTTGTGTCCTCAGGTGGCCTGTATTACAGGAGTGACATTTGTTCTTCTTAACAGAACAAGTATACTGTGGTTCCTTGGAAATTGCTATGATTCATCTTTCAGTATTTTTCAAGTTGCTTAGCTCATCACCAAAAGGTCAACTATTAAGTGATTTTTTTAACTTCCAGCAACTCTAAAAATTGATAATTAAGATGTGAAACGATTTTGTTCTATATTGGGAGTAAGGATCCATTCCAATGAAAGAATGGATTATTAAAGGCTTTGATATGGTAACATCCTTGCATATCTCATATATACACAGAGATGCTCCCAACTATACATTTGATTCCCATAGGTATAAAGAGCCCAATTTTCTTTTTTCAAGACTGGTAGTTAGCCAATTGTTCACATGTTTAGGAGATAGGAACAATGTGATGTTCAATGGAAAGAGTTTATTGTTAGAATTCAGGAGACTTGCTTCACTAAATTGTTAAGTGATTTATACATCATTTATCTTCTTTATGTTTCCTCAACTGTCAAAAGAGGATAATAATTCTGGCTTACTTACCTCATAGGTGTGTTTTTTCTTCCTTTTCTGAGAATCAAATGAGAACATAGGATCAGAGACTTTGAATTGGAAGGGAATGTAAAGGTCATTTCATCCAAATTCCTCTTTTTCTCTCTGAGGAAGCTGACCCAAAGTAGTTAACTGTTGTCAAAGGTCACACAGGTGGGAAAATGCCAAACTGGGATTTGAAACTCATCTTCTCCCTTCAAATCCAGTACACACTTTACATTTTGCCAAGTTAAAGGCATAATATGAATTATTATCATTATAGCCACTATGCTATTAAGATAGTTGATTTTGTTTCATGTAGTATGAAGTAAGAGAGGATAGTAATAGAAATGAGTAATAAAGTAAGGAAAATGCAAGTAGACGTGTCAAATAAAGGTTAACCTAGGTCTTTGCTAAACTTTGAAAAAATATTTGTTTATTTGTTTTCAACTTAAGATTACCACATAAAATAAGAGATAGAATTGTAAAACATAAAAATTAAAAAAAAATCTTAGGCTAATGGGAAGGAAGAATTTATCTGCTATAATTTTATTGTAGACTCTTTTTAGTCTTTAAAGAATCATATTATAAAGCCAGTGATGCAATTTAGGGTAGCAAAGAGAACACTGTCTTTTAAGTTAGAACATATGGATTTGAATTCTGACATTACTATTTGCTAGCTGTGTGACCTTAGAAAATTACCTAACCTCTATAGGCCTCAGTTTCCTTATCTGTAAAAGTAGGTTAAAAATACTTAATTTGCCTACCTCACAGTGTTGTTGTGAGGAAAGTGATTTGTAGTTCCTAAAGAGCAGGAGAGATGAGTTATTCCTATTGATCTTTGTTGAATCTTTTATTCACTCAACAGATAATTTACTAAGTCCCTATTACTGAAAATTAAGACCAATGGGTAAATATTGTAGTGAAACAGAATTTAAATCGTCATAAGGAATACATTTTGATAGAGCTGCCCAAAAATGAAATGGGCTATTTCTTGAGTCAATGAATGAATGAATGACAAACGAGAAATTTTTACTTAGCATTTGTTATGTGCCTGGCATTATGCTAAGATTTAGAGATACAGATACCAGAAAGCAAAGCAGCCCTTGTCCCCAAGGAGCTTACAATGAAGTAAAGGGAAAGAATACATAAAGAGGAGTTGGAAAAGTGGGTGGAAACCAGTGTAACAGAATGATTTCAAAGTGGATAAGAAGTGTTGGGGAGAACTGGTTCTAGATAAGATGAAGTGAAAGGTCATCCATCAAAATTCAGGTGCATTCCCTGGTACTGAAGTTATTCAAGTACAGAATGGAAGACTATTGCCCACGGATATTGTAGAAAGGATTTATCCATCAGGAAGGGAGTTAGAATAGATGACCTCTGAGTTTCATTATAATTATGGTATTTTATGTTTCTATGTTAGGAAAGCATCAACACCTACTAAATTTACCATCTTGGTATGGCTCAAGGTTCCCATCATGATTTAATCAAATAAAACCTAAGACTTTTGTTTATACTACCCTACTCACTAACTCTCTTCTAGGATTTCCTAGATCAAACTTGGCAATTAGATGATGCTTCTGCTGTAATTCTTTTTATCTTGTACTTATAACTTTCTCCCCTCCTCCTGAATATGTGGACTAACTCCTAAGAGAAAATCTTTGTTTGAATTAGTAAATATTTTTTCTAATCATTAACATACATCTTTTCACTGTATGTACCCCAAGTCTTTTACCATTTTCTAGTTCTGGATGTAGAATCAAATCAATGCTAACATTATACGTATGTCAACCTATTTTCCTATTTCTCCCCAAACCCAAACCAAAATAACCTTCCCTTGGCTATTGCACCTCAGATGTGATACTTTTCCCTAGGGGAATGTAAGCTCTTTAAGGGTTGGGTCTGTCTTTGCTTTTGTACTTGTATCTTCATTGCTTAGCTTGGTTCTTGATGTATACTAAGTAATTATTAATTTTTTTCATTCATTCATTCATTCATTCATTCATTCATTCATTCAAGAGGCAGCAAAACATGGTGAGGTATGATATCAAGAGAGATGTGCATTCAAATTTCCAACTTCATACTTCCTACCTTTCTGACCACAGATAATTCTCTATCCATGACTCAGTTTCCTCCCCTGTGGAGTAGAGGTAATACCTGTAGTAGCTGCATCATACTCTTATTGTGAAACTGAAATGAGCTAATTTAAATAAAGGGTTTGGGTTTTTTGTTGTTGTTGTTGTTGTTGTTTTTAAATTTTAAAGGCAATAGAGAATCAATAGCTGGCCTCAGAGCTAGGAAGACCTAAATTCCAAGGTTTTTTTTTTTTTTTTTCCCTACATATATCATCAAGTGATATAACATTTCAGCACTCTTAAGAAACTTCATTTACAGAACAAATGCTGATCTGTAATAGCAGAAAGGATTGTTTCATCATACTAAAAAAAACCCACAAATCCAGGGAAATACAAAAATGGCAATTAACACAATTATTATAGAATAAGCTTAGATTTTTCTCAAGAATATACCTCTGTTTCCATGCTTTATATTAACTATTATATTTTTATTATATGTACTCAGTATTACAACTAACTTTATGGTCAAGGAAGCAAAAGAGTGAGATGAAATACAAAGTTCAAAATATTATTAATCCATGATTTCCATGTGACTTAGTCTTTGACTATCTCCCATCTTGCCAGAGAAGGTGCTTTGATCCCTCCCTTCCTTCCCTTTCTAAGCCTTCTAAGCATAATGAAGGATCTTTTAGGAGTAAATCAGGAACTATCTATTTAAATTAGGTAAGGACTAGATATATCCATCCAACAATATTATCAAATCAGACCTGTGGATAGTCAATTCAATAAGTATTTATTAAGCCTATATTATTGCCAGGACTTATACTAGATGCTGAGGAAATTCAAAAAGAAAAAGAAAGCAAAAAATAAAATAAAATAAAATAAAAAGAAGTAGGTCTTACCTTGGAGAAGTTTACTTTCTTCCTAGAAGAAGGTATGGCTCTAAACATAGAAACTGAATCCCATGAAACATATAAACCATTTGATGTTCAACCCATAAAAGTCTGAAATGCAAATCATTTACTCAAAACATCTAAATTTTCCAAATATCACTGCAAATAACCATTTTCCAAAGAGAGTGTCATTTTCCCTCATCCCCTAATCAGGAATTCTTAACATAGGGTCCATGAACTTAGAAAAAAAAATTATAACAGTATTTCTAGATAATTGGTTTCATTTATAATCCTATATATGTAGAATTACATATATATGTATATGTATATACATATATTATTCTATGCATTTGGAAACATAATTTGGAGTAGTTCACTGTCTTTATCAGATTGCCAAAAAAAAAAAAAATGGTCATGACAAAAGAAAGGCTAAGTAACCCAGCACTTGTGGAACCTATTTTCTGTTGCAAGTAGAAATAATGCTTAAAAGACCTTAAGAAGAAAGCAAAACAGTGATGACAACAGTTTGCATTTCCAGATACTTTCTAGATTTCACCCAGTTTTTGTGTTTTTCACTTTTTAAAGATTTGCAGATCACTCTTTTAAAGAGAAATATATTCTTGAACACATTCTAGGAATCAGAGGCCCAGATATTTGATTCCTTAAAGCCTGAATGAAATTTGCTTCCATATTTGACTTATCCAAAGCTGGCAAGTCAGGTCATGTGCCTGGCTGACCTCCCAGCACCACCTACTTCCACTCCATAAGATGCTATGAGATCCCACCCAAAGGAGTCAGTTCTTCTCCTGAAACAATGAGCAATTCTTCCAAGACACAACTGAAACACTGTTGCCATGGCACAGGAAGGCCTGATAAGATCTCTCAGCCACAGCGTTCCTTTGTGTCAGCAGACGCAAGTGGGATGTTCCTTCTTCAGCTCTTATAGAGTAAAAGAGGAAGCGGACCTCAAAACACAATGTTCATTGAAATTGACTTTCATCTGAGGAATCTCGTGGCAGCCCCAGCTTAATGATGTGCATTGGGTCTGCAGCTGAGCCCTCCTGATGCATTTCCTTTGTTTGTTCTAAGGAGACAGGCAGCACCTTGACTAGTCTCACTCTCTTACTAGGTAGAGGACACGGCATTGTGCTGGGCAAAGGAAGATGTGACAGCTTGTCTCCAGTGAGTCTAGGGACTGGGAGGAAAATTAAAAATAAAACTAAAGACAATCAATTCCTGAGCTTGGAAGCTCCAACACAGAGTATTATTTCTGTTAGCAAGGAAATTGTCATTTACCCCCTGATGACCAGCTAATGCTTGATAAACCAAAGATTTTTTTTAACATAAAATGGTCATTAATGTCAGGATTTATGCTAACAGGACCATGCATCCTTTAAGATACTGGAATACATAGAGCTTGGCAAATTCGACCCAAATAATATCATTTAGCAATTCAAATTAGTGATAACCCATCAACACAGTCCTTATATTGTAAAGTCTCATGATTCTTACCTAGATTATCCTTTGTTTTTTTTTCTCCTTCCATTCAATTAAATTCAATTCAACAGGTATTTTTAAGCACTTACTATATGTTAGAATCTATGTTAGGAGTTGGAATAAAAAGGCAAAAATGAAATCATCTTAGTTCTGTAAGAGATTTACATTTTACTGGGGATGAACAATATGTACACAGATAAATTATTATAAAACTTAAAAAAAGCAAAGTAATTTTGGAAGGCCTCAATAACAACTAACAACATCCTCCCCCCCCTTTTGGTCATGGATATCATAGGTAGTCTAGTGAAGTCTATGAATTCCTTCTCAGAATCATGTTTTACATGCATAAAATATACAGGATTACTAAAAAAAAATTGATTATTTTGAAATTCAGTTACCAAAATGTATTTTTGAAATGTAAAAATATATATATATCATATGTCTCAAGTTAAGAACTACTGTGAAATAGAGGAATCCCTCTTGTAAGGGATGGTATATAAATTGAATATTGAAGGGATGTAAAGGTTTTAAGAAGCATAAGTGAGAGGGGAAGCACTGAAGATACACAAGAGATATCTGTACCCAGAAATAGAGGTTGGGAGATGAAATATCATAATCAGAGATTATCAAATAACCAGTTTGGCTCGAAAAAGAATGCAAAAGGAAATTGTAATCGACCTTCTGGGAAGATGGGCTTGGACCAGATTGTGAAAGGCTTCAAGTGCCAAACAGGATTGGCCTTTTATAAATTTGTTTTGTTTTTTTTTTTTAATCCTGGAAGCAAAAGGAAGCAATTGAAGCTTTTTAAATAGGTGAATGATGCCTATTTTGTTTACATACTGTACATGTAGCATCAAGATTCATCAATTGAGATTTCTAGGTAGTTGAGGCTGTTTTGGGGGCAAATTAAAAGGAAAAAAAAACAAGCAAATACTTTTAATAATCCATCTCCAGTTGCAGAGGATTTTGTGAATCAGTTTAGTGTGAAAGAAGAAATAGCATAATTTATCTGGACACTTTCATGGCAAATGAATGGTGCTAAGATACCTTCCTGGATCATTGATATTTTTGTTTATCCAATTACTTTCCTTCACAATACGTCCAAAAAACCCCTCATTTATACTTGGCACTATTGAATATTCATCTTGCCATCTAGTACAGTGACTGGCACATAGTACATATTTAATACAGTTCTGTTGAATGAATGAATAAATGAATGAATTGAATTTAATCTAAATTGAAGTTACATTATGCTTTCACTGAATGAAGCCTTTTCAAACTTCACCAGAAAACCCCTCAGTGCTAAATTACTGGATATAATTAAAATAAGAAAACACACCATTTATTCCTCCTTTTATGGCATTTACCACCTTTACCTTTTTAAAACTTTATTGGGAAAATATAGTACAAATATTCTACCAGCTCCCTCTTTTCTCCTACTTTATTCCTTAAAACTTCACAATTCTTCACTTAAACACCAATTTTTTTTTTACTCCTGAGTGATTGAGTAAGTAGTGATCCTCCCCTTTGCTAAAAGCTGGATCCTCCACCTGTGCCCTTGATTTAATCCATTTTCATCTCTTCCAGCAGTTTGCCCAACATCAATCTATCACCAATCCTTTAATCTGTAACTTTAATTTTTCTTGATCTGTTGGCTCTTTCCTACAAACATGTCATATTTGGGTAAATTTCATTTAAAAAAACAAACAAACAAACAGCAACAACAACAACAAAATCTTTACTTGACCCTGAATTTTTCTCAAGATACTATGCTTCTACCTCTTCATTGCTGATCTCTAGAAGAAATAGTCTATACACACTACTTCAAATTTCCTATCATCATCTCATTTCTCAAATCCTTTGTAATCTGATTTGCTCTATCCAATACTATGAAAGATTTTAAAATATTTATTTATTTTGACATTTATTTAAAAAAAATTTAGTTACAAATTCTCCTTTCTACACACCTTTTACTCATTGAAAAACAATGTGATGTCAATTATACATGTGAAATTATATAAAACATTTTCACATTAGCCATGCTGCAAAAAAAGCAAGAAAAATAAAGGAAGTGAAAATTTATGTTTCAATTTGTGGTCAGAATTTATCAATTCTCTTTTTGGAGATATAAAATATTTTTCATCATGTCCTTTGGCAATGTCTTGGATCACTTTATCAGAATAGCTAAGACTTTCATAGTAGATCATGTTTATAATATTGATATTATTGTGCACAATTATTTTTTGCTTCTGCTCACTTCAATCTGCATCAATACATACAAATCTTTCCAGGTTTTTCTAAAATTATCCCACTCATTATTTTTTATATAGCAAAATAATATTTCATCACAATCATATATCACAACTTATTCATTCATTTCCCAGTTGATGAGCATCCCCTTTATTTCTAATTCATTGATAGCTGTTGGAGGGGATGTGGGAAAACTGGGACACTGATACATTGTTGGTGGAACTGTGAACGGATCCAACCATTCTGGAGAGCAATTTGGAGCTATGCTCAAAGAGTTATCAAACAGTGCATACCCTTTGACCCAGCAGTGTTTCTACTGGGCCTATATCCCAAAGAGATTTTTAAGGAGGGAAAGGGACCCACATGTGCAAAAATGTTTGTGGCAGCCCTTTTTGTAGTGGCAAGAAACTGGAAATTGAAAAGATGCCCATCAATTGGAGAATGGCTGAATAAATTATGGTATATGAATGTTATGGAATA
>JAJPUD010007973.1:10049-44652 GCA_023553655.1 Myrmecobius fasciatus
GAGAGAGAGACAGAAAGGGGGGAAGAGAGAAAGGAGAGAGGGGAATGAAAGGAATAAAAGGAAAAAGAGAGGGGAAGAGAGAGACAGAGACAGAGAGAGACAAAAGAGACAGAAAGACAGAGACAGAATGAGAGACAGAGACAAAGACAGAGACAGACAGAGAGAGAGACAGAGATAAAGGGGGGAAGAGAGAAAGGAGAAAAGGGAATGGGAAGAATAGAAGGAATAAGAGGGGGAAAAGAGAGAGAGACAGAGAGAGACAGAAAGAGAGCAGAGAGATAAGAGAGACAGAAAGACAGACAGAGCTAGAGACAGAGACAAAGACAGAGACAGAGACAGTGACACAGACAGAGACAGAGACAGAGACACAGAGACAAAGGCAGAGGCAGAGACACACAGAGAAATAAAAGGGGAGAGAAAACAGAAAGAGAGAAAAGGAAAAAGGTAATAAGAGAAAGATGAGGAGGGGAAGAGGCAGAAGGGGAGAGCAGACAATGTAATTCTGAATAATTCTACCATGTCTGGAAAAGATGTGGTCTTGTCCATCTATTGCCCCATGTCTCTATCCACCTTCCTTCTTCCATGGACATTTTTGCCCTAAGTGTAGTAAAAATGTGAACTCTTTGAGGGCAAAGACTGGTTTGGTTTTCAATTTATACTTCAAATCCTAACAAAAGACCTAAGCATAATAAAGACTTAAATGCTTTTTTATTCATTCATCCACTCACTCATTCATTCATTCAACCATTGTTTTCACTGATATCATTGTAGCCATTGCCCATAATGCTCTCCCAAGGGACTGAGAGGGTAGAAAGGTGAGTATAGCCCAATTTGGGGAGGAGAGGGGTTTCTTCTGGTTTTTCTCTATCTTCTCAACAAATAATCCCTATAAAAAAGCTAAAAGATGTCAGTTACTTGCCAGTGGTATTGGAGAATACATTAATGAGGTAAATTCTACTGGGTAGACAGTAGCAGACACCCCTTGATGATGTGGGGAAATGCCAGATGGGGGCTTTAGCAGATAGCATTAGAATAGTCCCAATACCTTTCAGGGGACTCTCTTAGAATTCTGAGAGGAAAGAGGGAGCCAATCATACTTGTGTGTCGGTCGGGCAGGATGGGGGAGGTGATTAGAGGGATGCAGAGGAGTCAGAAGAGAAGGTTTCCAGTCTCACCAAACCATTCTATTCTCATCACATATACCATAGTTGACCCTCGGACAGTGGGTATCCACTTTATTTCTAGGGTTAGTTGTTTTTGTTTATGTTTTTTTTTTTTGCTACCACAAAAAACATTATTATGAATATTCTGGTATACCCGGGAACTTTTTCTCTTTGATTTAGGGTATATATTCTGTATTGAGATAACTGGATCAAAGGACACGGATGATTTGTTGTTCAGTCATTTCAGTCATGTCCAACTCTCTGTGATCCCATTTAGGGTTTTCTTGGTGAATATACTGGAGTAGTTTGCCATTTTCTTCTCCAACTCATTTTACAGATGAGGAAACTGAGGTAAACAGGGTTAAGCGACTTGCTCAGGACCACATAGCTAGTACATGTCTGATGTACTTTGATTTTAAGTCAGAAAGAGGAGTCTTCCTAATTTTAGGTCTGGTATTCTATCTACTGTGCCACCTAGCTACCCATAAATAATTTAGTGATTTTAAAAAAACAAATTATATATATTTTTACATCTGTTACATTTCTGATAAATCCCTCTCTTCTTCCTTTATTCCTCATACAAGTTTATTAAAACTAACATATTGAAAAAGTCTGACTTATGTTCCCCACCCCTCCAAATCCATAGCCTAATGTCTCTACAAAGAAAAGGGAGAAGGGAGGTTCCTTTTTATATCTCTTTTCTGAGGCAGAGCTAGATCAAATTAGTGACTTTTATTGCAAACTACCCTTTCAAAAAATCTTATATTTATTGACATCCTATGTTTTTATATTATCTTTTTCTGAGTATGTCCATCCTTCCCCCACACCCACCCCATACCAACCAGTCAACCCTAATAACAAGGAATAAAAAGAAAGAGAAGGAAAAACACTTCAGTAGAATCAACTGATTCCTCAACTATGTCTGACAGTGTCTGTATAAACATTCCACACCCATGGTGCCCCACCTCTGCAAAGAAGGGTGGGAAGGTACATTTTCTCAACTTTTTTTGGAGTCCAAGCCCAGTAATTCCTTTTTTTAAATGTATTTTTATTTGTCTCATTAAATATTTCCCAATGACATTAAAATTGTAATATTCATTTTAAAAAATTTTGAGTTCCATACTTTCCCCTCCATTCATTCCTCCCCTCCCACTAACCTCTTGAGAAGGCAAACAATATGATATTTATTATACATATGAAGTCATGCAAAACATTTCCATAGTAGCTATGTTTCAAAATAAAACATACACACATACAAGAGAAATGAGGAAAGTAAAAAGAGTATGTTCAATCTGCACTCAGAATTCATCAATTTCCCCCTGTGAGGCGGAGAACATCTTTCACTATAAGTTGTTTGGAATTATTATGGAAAATTATATTGATCAGGGTAGCTAAATCTTCCACATTACAATCTTGCTGTTACAATGTTATTCTGGTTCTGCTCACTTCACACTGCATCAGCTCATATAGGTCTTCCCAGGTTTTTCTGAAAACATCCCTCTTATCATTTCTTACTAGCACCATAGTATTCCATCACAATCATATGCAACTTGCTCAGCTGTTCACCAATTGAGGGGTATCCCTTTAATTTCCAATTTTTTGCCATCACAGAAAGAGCTGCTACATAATCAAGTCCAATCATTCTGGAAGCAGGGCTGATCAGCATTAGGTATACCAGAAGCATCATTAATAGGCACAAATATCCATTGAACACATGTTCTGTTGTACAGTGCTCTGTGCCCAGGGGTGGGGATACAAAAAGACTTAATAAACCCTCTATGTCTTTGAAGCTCAGGTTCCTAAACTCAAATATTCAAGAATGTTTGAGATTTAAAATGAATGAGCCCCATAGCTAGCAAACATCCATTCCCACAATAGATGCGTTCTTAACATTTGATGATTGGGGTTGACTATAGTGAACAGTCATGATAAACTCATTTTGAAATGTCTTTGAAGTCTTTATTTCACAGAATTTTAGAACTGCAGAGTATTTTAGACATTATCTAATCCAATCCCTTCTTTTACAGTGAGGGAAACTGAGGCCTAGGGAAGGAAAGTGCCCAGGGACACATAAGCATGTCCATGAACTCAGGTTTTCTGACTTTGAACCCATTCTCTTTCCACTGAGCAGCTGAATCATTCCACCCAAGGCTTCTCTGTGCTGTATAGATTTGCCCTTCCAGTTTCAAAGGTTCACTCATGACTTTGGAAGGGGAGTGAATTCCATATGTTTCTGATTCATTTACCACTTAACTCATCAGAATGTTATGTTATAACAGCAGCATGATGTGTCAGAATTCTTTTTATGAGTCTTTTAAGAAAAATCAATCTGCTTTATCTTAACTAGTTGGGATAGCAATCCCAAACCATCTTAAATTTATGTTCGCAAATCACAGAATTTCAGAATCTGAGGGAAGAAGGGACCTCAGATGTCATTTGGTTCCAACTCGCTCCTTATCTCCTTCATGACAAATCCCCAAATGATTATTTAACTTCTATTGCAGATCTTGACTCATGGGGAATTCACAACCTCCCAAGGCAAGACATTACTCTTTTAGGCGGCTCTTCTGGTAAGAAAATTTTTCCTAACCGTAGCTGAAATCCATCTCTCTGTAACTTCACTCCTCAATCTCATGCAATTCTTCTACACATATTTCCACATTTATCACGCTGCACAAGAAAAATCAGATCAAAAAGGAATCCACATTCAGACCCCTTAGTCTTCTCTCCAGATGCAGGTGGCTCTCTCCATTACAAGTCTGTTAGAATTAGCCTGAATCACCTCGATGTTGAAGAGAGCCATGTCCATCAGAATTGATCATCGTATAATCTTGTTGTTGCTGTGTATAATGATCTCCTGCTTCTGCTCATTTCACTCAGCATTAGATCATGCAAGTCTCTCCAGGCCTTTTTGAAATCATCCTGCTAATCATTTCTTATAGAACAATAATATTCCATGACATTCATATACCATAATTTATTCAGCCACTCTCCAACTGGTGGGAATCCACTCAAGTTTCCAGTTTCTAGCCACTACAAAAAGGGCTGCCACAAACATTTTTGCACATGTGGGTCCTTTTTCCTTTTCAATGAGATAAAAGTCCAGTAAAGACATTGGATCAAAGGGTATGCACAGTTTGTTTTTGCTCCCCAGAATGGCTGAATTAGTTCACAACTCCACTAACAATGCATTAGTGTCCCAGTATCTCATTTCCTCCCTTTCTCCCTCCCTCCCTCCCTTTCTTCCTTCCTTCCTCTGTCTCTTCCTCCCCCTCTTCCTCTCATATTTATCAAGCACAAGAAACCGTCCATGGAGTTACAGGGAATGCAAAAAAGACGGCAGTTTCTCTGTCTCCTGGGAAGTTCCTGTCTTCTTGGAGAGCTGAAATAAGTGCCTGAGTCAGCAGCCCACAGGGCTCAGACCCAGGTACGAAGGTGGAGGTCTCCTCATCCCCACCCTTGGGTCCCTCTTCTTGGCTCTGGGAAGGCTGCTCCCTCCCTTCCCCTTCCTCCATCCCCCTCAGCTCTGCGTCATGGGAAAACCTCGCACCACATGCAGGACCAGAAAGTTTTCCATTCTTTCCATGAAGGGAGTGAGTGAGATGAACTAATGCAGAGGAAATGTAAAGCTGGAGGTCCCCCGCTGAGCCCATAGCCGCTACCGGAACCGCCTCTCAGCAAGGGAGCCCGAGTTCTCAGCTTGAACCCTTAGAGCTTCCATTAAAACCCCTGCCTTCTGCCTCCACAGCAGCTCTCGGGTCCGCTCCCTCCTCGGCCCGCATGCTGCCTCCAACGGGGCCGGGGACTCTCAGCCTAATAGCCTCCTCTCCGCCCTCCCTGCCTCAAAGCCTCTTCCGCTCCAGTCCATCCACTACACAGTGTGGCCAAAGTGATGTCCCAGAAACACCGGACTGCCCTGCTCAGTGATTCCAAGGGCTGACCCTCCTTAGCTTGGCATTTAAAACCCTTCATAAGAAAAAAAATTAAATTAAAATTAAAAAATAATTTCCTTATTAAAAATAAAATAAGGAAATTATTTTTCTTCACAAGGAAAATGCTTTTCATAACCAGATAAAGAACTGATGAATTGTATGAAGATTCAAAATCTTATAAAAATGAATGTTAAAAAATTTTCTTGATATATATAACTGGGAGGAAATAAAATATTATTAATACTATTAAAAATAAAATAAAAATAAAACCCTTCACAAGGAAAATGCTTTTCATAACCAGGATAAAGAACGGCTGGACTGTATGAAGATTCAAAATCTTGTAAAAAAAATGAATGTTAAAAAATTTTTCTTGACATGTAACTGGGGGAAAATAAAATACTATTAAAAATAAAATAAAAATAAAACTCTTTACAACCTAGCTCCAGTGACCTTTTCAGATCGATCCTACCTCACTACTGTCCACATTTTGCACATCCCGCTGAGCTGAGCCTCTTTGCTCCCCATTTTCCTCATGCACAATATTCAATTCGCAGGCTATCCCCCATCCCTGGAATATTATGTTTCCTCACCTCTGGCTCCTGGAATCCTTAGCTCCAATTAGATTCAAAGGCAAAAAAAATCTAGGTTTAAATCTTACTTGCTGGGCAATTAACCCCTCATCCGTATAAATCTTTTGGGCTAAAAGATTGTTTCGCCCATCTTTCTGCTGGTTTGGGGGTACTATTTTATGGTTATTTGGAGGTGAATATAGAAGAGTTGTGGAAACTTACTTCTTACTCCATTATCTTGGCTCCTGGAACTCTCAACACATGCTTTTTAGGAAAATCACTTTTGTTCCTGTGTGGAGGAGGGAATGGGGAAAGGAGAGACTGGAGTTGGGCAGATGTTAATAACCAAAAGGCTGTGCAATAGTCCAGGCGAGAGGCAAAGTCAGAATGGAGAGGACATGAGGATGAGGTGATAAAAAGTTAAAAATGGCAAGATTTGGAAAATAATTGGATGTGTGAGATGAAGGAGAGTAGGGAGTGGAGGACAACTCTGAGGCTTCAAACCTGGGTGACTGGGAGGGTGGTAGTACCTTAGAATTAAGGAAATTTAGAAGGGGGAGAGTTAGGGGAAAGATAATGAGTTCCGTTTGGGATGTGTCTTTCTATATTTTTTTGCTTATTTATTTTTAATACATATTGTTTTATGAATTATTTCATAAATATTTTCTATATTTCTTAGAGAAATATCAGAGAAAAGGAAAAACCATGGGAGAGATAAATAGCAAAAAGAACTTTCAGTTGCCTTACTTATTTTTCTGGTTACAGATGGCAATTTCTGTTAAAGTCTATTGGGATTGCTTTGGATCATTGAACCACCGAGAAGAACCAAGTCGTTCATAGTTGATCATCACACATTCTTACTGTTATTATATACAATGTATTCTTGGTTCTGCTTGTTTCACTCAGCATCCGTTCATGTAAATCTTTCCAGGCTTTTCTAAAATCAGCTTGTTCAGCATTTTTCATAGAACAATAATACTCCATAACATTCATATACCATAACTTATTCAGCCATTCCCCAAGTGATGGACATCCCCTCATTTTCCAATTCTTTGCTACCACAAAAAGAGCTGCTACAAACATTTTTGCACATGGGGTCTCTTTCCCTCCTTTAAGATTTTCTTGGGATAAAGAGTATGCACAGTTTGATAGCCCTTTGGGCATAGTTCCAGATTGCTCTCCTGGATCATTTCACAAACTTCACCAACAATGCATTAGTGTGAGATGTGTCTTTCTGAGGTATACAGCTTGAAATATGCACTAGGCAGTTGATGCTATGGGATTGGAACTTAAGAGTGAAACTAGGGCTGGAGAGACAGATCTGTGATATATTAGCAGAGGTGATAATTAAACCCATGTGAGCTGATGAAGTCCTTAAAAAAAGTGTATGCATTCTATTGGGCTTATATCCCAAAGAAATCATAAAGGAAGGAAAAGGCCCCACATGTGCAAGAATGTTTGTGGCAGCCCTTTTTGTAGTGGCTAGAAACTGGAAATCGAATAGATGCCCTTCAATTAGAGAATGGCTGAATAAATTATGGTATATGAATATTATGGAATATTATTGTTCTGTAAGAAATGACCAGCAAGATGATTTCAGAGAGGCTTGGAGAGACTTACATGAACTGATGCTGAGTGAAATGAGCAGAACCAGGAGATCATTATACACGGCAACAACAATACTATATGATGATCAATTCTCATGGACATGGCTCTCTTCAACAATGAAATGTTTCAAACCACCTCCAATTGTTCACTGAAGAAAGCCATATACACCCAGAGAGAGGGATGTGAAATGTGGACCACAACATAACATTCTCATACTCCTTGATTGATGTTTGCTTACATTGCGTTTCCTTTATCTGATATATCGTTTGTGTAGATAAGATTTTTCTTGCACAACAATGATAAGTTTGGAAATATGTATACATATATTCGATTTGCCAATAGTTTAACATAATTAACATGTAGTGGATATCCTGCCATCTGGGGGAGGGGTGGGGAGTTGGGGGAAAAAATTTGTAACGGAAAGCTATGTAAGGGTTATTGTTGAAGAATTACCCACACATATGTTATGCAAATAAAATAAAAAAATAAAAAAAAGTGTATGCAGTAGAAAGAAATGAGCAGGGAGTCCAGTGGAGAGCCTTGGGAACCATCCACAGTTAAGGAGTGTGATATGGAGATAAGCAAGAAGAGGAGAGGCTCTCAGGTAGAGGGAGAATCAGGAGATAGAGTCACAAAATCCAGAAAGCCAAGACTCTCTAGAAAAACAGGGGAAGGTTCCATGCTGTCCAAGTGTGCACAGAGGGTAAGAAAGACAAGGATTGAGGAAAGATCATCAGACCAGGCAAAATCATTGGCAGCTTTGCTGATGCAGTGAATGAAGGCAGACTTGAGAGGTCTGAGAAATGAGGGAGGGGAGAGAAATAATGTGGCAATGAGAACAGGTGGCTTCAAGGAAAGGAAGGAGAAACCTAAAACAATAGCTTGGGAAGATGGTAGGGTTTACTGTTGGCCTTTTTGTACACATAGAGGAGGCTTTAGATAGGTTGAGGTTGAAGATTAAAGAGTGGGCATACTGGTCAGACAAGCATTTAATCAGTCAGTAAATCTCTAAGTTAATGAATCAACAAGCATTTATTTAGGTTCCTGCTATGTGCCAGACACCAGACACTGTGCTAAGCACTGGGGATCAAACAAGAAAAGGCAAAAAAAGGAAAGTATATTAACAAGAGGGATATGAAATACAATTAATTTATAAACTATATATGGTATAAATGGAAAGTCATATTGGAGTGGGGGGCAGGGTAGGGGTGGAGTCATTAGCAGTGGAAGGACCAGGAGAGACTTCCTACAAGTGAAATTTGAGCTGTCTTTTTTTTTTTTAAGTATTAGTTTTCGATGTTTGCTTTTATAAGATTTTGATTTTCTCTCCCTCCCCTCATCCCTCCCCAAGATAGCAATCAATTTGACATATATTATACATGTGCAATCATATTAAACATATTTCCATATTAATTGTGTTGTGAAAGAAGAATCAGAACAAAAAACCACGAGAAAGAAAAAAAAAAGTAAAAATAGTATGCTTCAATCTTGAAAGCTGAGTCTTGAAGGAAATCAGGGAAGCTCAGAAGCAGGGGTGAGAAGGGAAAGTATTATTGAGTAGGGGCCAGACAGTGAAAAGTAAGGAAAAGGGACATCTTATGTGAGGGACTGCTAAGGGGTGAGTATTGCCAGATGGCAGAGTATATTGATGGTAGGCGGATGATTAAGATGTAAGAAAGCTGGAAAGGGCTTTAAATGGCAGAGGATTTTTATATTTGATCCTGGAAGCAATAAGGAGCCACTGGAGTTTATTGAGTGAGGGAGATGATGACCAAAAATGTGTTTTAGAAAAATCATTTGGTGGTTAAAAGGAGGATGGACCAAACTCAAAACAGACAGATCCCAAAGCAAGTATTGGAATAGTCCAGGTGTGAGGTGATGAGGGCCTGAACCAGGTAGGGGCAGTATCAGAGGCCAGGAGGGGGTGCACATTTATGAAGGTAGAAATGACAAATCTTCTTAATGGAACAATCTGCTGTTGCAGGAGGGAGTTTCTTAAACCAGCAAGCCATACTCCTAAGACATTGTCTCCTGTACAGGTTTATGGCTGGTGAGCTCCAAACTCATTTCATCTGTTTTTAGTTTAATTTGGCTACATCTCCTAGGGAAGGAGCAGGATAAAAAGCTTTCTTTCATTTGAAATCACCAAATTTTGCACTCAAAGAGACCTTTGAGATCATTTTGTCTAGTTCCCCTCCCCACTTAGCAAGGTATGATGATATGATTTGTCAGGATTTGAACTCTGGTACTGGGACTCCATATTCAGACTTTTCACATAAGACCACAGCTGACTACTTGATAATATTTTATTTTTTAACATTAACCTTTGCAAAACATTGTGTTCCAAAATTTTCTCCCTCTCTCACTCTTCCCCCCCTCAAGACAGTAAGCAAATTGATATAAATTAAACGTGTGCAATTCTTCCAAACATATTTGTCATGCTGTGCAAGAAAACTAAGATCAAAAGGGAAAAAACACGAGAAGGAAAAATATATAAGCAAACAACAAGAAAAAAAGTGAAAATATTATGCTTTGATCCATATTCAGTCAATATCTGATTTCTTGAACCTTCTCATGGCCGTAACAAGTTTGTCTCCAAAGCAATCCTACTTAATGCATTTGACAAGCATTGATTAAATGCCATTCCTGTACAGTCTGGCCAAAATAGGGAGTTTAGATAAGATCCAGTCCCTGCCCTCTTGGAGTTTACAATTTTGAAAGAGGGGCCAGCTTTCTCTGATTTTCTTTTTTTCTTGTAGATAGGATTTTTCTTGCACAACTTGTCAAGTATTTCAACATTATTAACATGTAGTGGACTTCCTACCATCTAGGGGAGGGGAAGGGACTGGGGGTAAAATTTGTAATGGAAAGCTCTGTAAAGATCAATGCTGGGGAACTACCCATATATGTGTTATACAAATAAAAAGCTTTAATAAAAAAAAAAAAAGAAAGAAAGAGGGGCCAGGTAGGGAAGAAGACATAAGGAAGGAAAAAGTCTTTATTGGGCTATGACCAATGAGGGACAAACAGGAAGGTCACAGGCTTTCTTGTCACTTTGCAAAAGTCTTCTGAATTCTGATACCACCTTCCTCACTCTGTCAATCAGATGCAAGGGGAAGGAGTGGAGGACCTAGACGCAGAAAAACCTGAATTCAAATCTAGTCTCAGTTACTGACTAGGTCCACTGTGACCGTGGACAAGTAACTTAATGCCCCTTAAATTTAGTTTCTTAGTCTGTAAAATGGAGGTCATAATTGTTGTTAGGGGAATCAAATGCAACAGCAATTGCAAAATGCAATTATTGAAGAGCAATAGAAATGCTTGCTATTAATATTATTATTCTTCCTACTGTTGAGTCCCCAAGAAGACCCTGCTGAGATTTCCATCCAGGAGGACAGGGTCAGAGAATAGCTCAGAGACTGAGGTTATTCCTGGTTAAAGCAGGCATCCCTCTATAAGGATCTCAGACTCATCAAATCAGAGGATCGAGGCATGGAGGAACATCCAAGAACATCCTCTCCATGATTCCCATTTTTTAAAAAGTGTAGGCAATTGAAAAATTTATTATGTATAATCTATATCAAAGTATTTTCTGTCTTGGGGAGGGAGAGGGAAAAGATGTAAGGAAAAAGTTTTGAAATTCAAAAATATAAAAACGAATGTTGAAAACTCTCTTTATATGTATTTGGAAAAAATAAAATGCAATTAAGTGGAAAAGAATAAATTATACCGATTTATTTTGTTTTTGCATCTCCTATGTCTTCTAATACTTCTCTTAATCCTTCTCTCAGAGAGCCATCCAGTAGATGCTACAGACAGAGCATATATTAAGTGCTTGTTGTGTTCTAGGCACCATGCTAAGCTTTGGGAACCAAAGAGAAGCAAGCAAGATACTTCTTGCCCTTGAGTTTACTTTCTAATGGGAGAAGACATTTGTAAGAAAGTGGGAAATTTATAAGAGGAAGGGACAGCTGGTAAGAATAAAAAAAAGCAGATAGTTGGTGAGGAATCAGTCAATAAATAATTAAGGTACCTACTATGTGTCAGGCACTTGTTAAGTAGTCGGGATACAAAAAAAGACAAAAGGCGGTTCCTGTCCTCAAGGAGCTTACAATCTAATAAGGGAGACTACATGCTAACAAATATGTACAAACTCTGCAATAGAAATAGAAGTAATTAATACGGGGAAGGCATTGAAAGTAAGAAGAGATGTGTTTGTTTGTTTTTTTTCATGTTTTTTTTTCCTTTTATTCTGATTTTCCCCAATATGATTCATATGGAAATATATTTAAAATTATTGTACATGTATAATCTACAGCAGATTGCTTGCTGTTTTGGGAAGGGGGGAGGTAAGGGAAGGAGGGAGAAAGAAATTTGGAATTCAAAATCTTACAGAAATGAATGTTGAAAACCATCTTTATATATAATTGGAAAAATAATATACCATTAAAATAATTTTTTTAAAAGAGGAGCTGGAGAAGGGTTCTTATAGAAAGTGATATCGTAGTTGATACTTAAGGAAGCCAGGATGGTCACCTTCATGTTGTCCCTCAGAAAAAAATTGAGGCAGACAAAATGCCCAGAGTAGAGTAACAGGACTGTTCATGGAACAGGCAGAAGGCCAATGTCACTGCAAAAAAGAGGGCATGTTAGAAAAGAAGGTATAATAAGAATGGAAAGGTAAGAGGCCAAGTTATGTAGGGCTCTGAATGCCAAACAGAATATTTTGTATTTGGTCCTGGAGGCAATAGGGAGCCACTGGATGTTAAGTAGTAGAGTGATGTGATGACCCCTGTGCTTTAGAAAGATCACTTTGGTTGGGGCAGTTAGGTAGCACAGTGGATAGAGCACCAGCCCTGAAGTCAGGAGGACCTGAGTTCAAATCTGGCCTCAGACACTTAATTCTTCCTACCTGTGTGACCCTGGGCAAGTCACTTAACCTCAATTGCCTCAGCCAAAAAAAAAAAAATCACTTTGATGACAGAATGGAGGATGGATTAGAGTGGAGAAAGGAGTCAGAGATTTAGAATAGACATAAAAGATATTAAAATGAACATAAAGACATTTATATAGCACTATGCTAAGTGCTTTACAATTATTATTTCGTTTGATTCTCACAACCACTCTGAGGCAGGCAAAGATTAAATCCTTTGTCCAGGGGTCATAGAGTTAGTTAAGTTCCTAAGGCTGTATTGAACTCAGGTCTTCCTAACTTCAGACCTGGCATTCTATCCCTTGTTCAGAAGGGGAAAAAACCATTCAGCACAACAAAATAACAATCAAAAGTCTGATGTTATCAGTAGTATTCTACAGTGTCACAGTCTTCTGGGGGAGTCTTCAACAAAGATGCTGTTCTGGAGAAGAGAAAATTCACATCCTGGAATATAAAGAGGAAAGAGCTTTCTTTTACTAAATAAACCTTCTTCACCACAGAAACCTTTGTCATCAGATGCCAGGAGCTTACCCACATATGAAGAAGTCAGCAAAGGCAATGAACTTATAGAGTCCAGGCTCCCTTGTCACTTACCCCTCTCTCTATCTTCTGCCAGGAGGAGTCTGGAAGGTATATCTGGCTAGATTGGCCAAGGTGAAGTACCTTACTGAATGCAGGAAAGATCATTGATTGGGAAAAGCCTGGTGGAATTCTAGCTGAAAAGGGCTCTGGGCCTTATTATTTAGGAAGCAACCACCCAGTAGTCAAGGAACATACTTGTCCCAGTTCTGTAGCAGATGAGAAGCCTGCTTGACCCACTCTAGCAGCCTGTTGACCTCTCCAGCCAAGACTGTGCTCTGTGAAGAGCTCAGCTAAGCAGTAGAGTGACTTGTCCATGGTAGAGGTCCTTTTTCACCCTGAAGTGCAAGAAGACCCTCTGGGTAAAGGAATTAGTAAGCTGTCTTGGCTATTGTGTGCTCTTCTACCCTTCCTTTTAGTTTATATTCAATCTTTCCCCAGTGGACTCTACATGTATTTGTTGGAGAGTTTGCCTCTGGTTTGGGGGAAATGAAAGATAAGTATTATCCTTGTTATGGCATTTGAGTAAATACATTTGTTAAAGAACTAAGTCTATCAAATATGGAAATGTGTTTTGAAGAATTGCATGTTTAAACTATGTTGGATTGCTTGCTGTTGTGGGGATGGGGGAGGAAAGGAAGAAGGGAGAAAAAGTTTTGCAAAGGTGAATGTTGAAAGCTATTTTTGCATGTATTTTAAAAAAATAAAATACAATTTAAAAAAAGATCTAACTAATTAAGGAGAAATACATAGATGGGATCTCATGAGCTAATGTTAGGTTAATCACTTACAATTACCCACTTACAACCCTGGTAGCAGTAGTAGCCACTCCTCTGGAGACCCAATCTATCAGTGCCAGTGTGAATTGAGGCACTATGTCCAGAGGGAAGTGTTAGAGCAGCTCTGGTCATTGTTGCTAATTTACTGGGTGTGCAGTAAGAATGCTGGTTTATTCCAATTTATAATTCTCTAATTATTAGGTTTTGGCGCATTCTTTCATGTGGTTGTTGAGTTTGGAATTCTTTTGAGAAATGTTTTGTTCATATCTGTTGACCACCAATCTCTTAGGCAATACCAAGCGCTCCATTTTGCTAGGAGAACATGGAGAACCAGAGGTAGGAAGACTATCTTCAGAACACTCCCTAAAAGTCAGCCCATGATGATAAATATGGACTTTACTTATTCTGCAAAGTGAAAACCCTCCTTAGGTATCATGAGAATCAACAAGGTCACAGCTCTTGAAAGAAAAATAATTTAGGTGGAAATAACTAATGTTGTTAATTTATTTGATTTAGTAACATGGGGTCAGCCAAGTTAGGAACCATGGTCTTGGAAGATGCCTCCAGCCAGGCTCAGCCTTTCCCATTGAAATGAAGGAATTGGATGAGATGAGCTCTAAGGTCCCTTCTAGCTTTAACATTTGATGCTCCTATGGACTTCATCTTATAGGCTGTCCTTATGATGGAGTCCTCCTATAAGCTGTGTGTGATGGGATCTCCCTATGGATGGAGGGCTTTTCCAAGTGTTTCTGTTTGCTGTTGACATGGTGCTAATGGTATTGAGTTCCCTAGTCCTGCTGAAATCCACAGACCCTCAAATGATATTGATTTAGCCATCCCACTTCAGTGGTTTTTCCCTTCCTAAACCACGGCTTATAATTTCATGTGTAGCCAGCAACTTAAAGTTAGTCCATCAGTGTATATGTTGGAAGGACTTGGACAAGAGTCCTTGATGATCAGGGGGTGCAGCTGAGTTGAAGCTGTGTATGTCCACATTAATGGGATGATGGTTCCTTTTGAGTAGTAATTTCTTTTCAGTGTCAACCAAGTTGATGATCAGCCCGTCTTGTGAGCTGGTGATCCTGCCTGGACTCTGACTAAAAATGCCTTTATTCAGCTATTCCAACCACTGCCTGTGACTGCAGCTTCACGCCTCCTACAAAACAGCCCCATCCACTACTACATGTTCTCAAAGCTCTGGATAACACAATCCTCTCCCGTGGTCAACTCCGCCAAATAATTCTACCTGATATTTCTACTCTTCCTTTTCACAATCTCTCTGTTCTTATATTAAGGCTCTTCCCCATGGCAGAGGAGGACTTTATTAAAGGCATTATATTACCTTTCATTACATTATGTTATACCATGTTATGTATTAGAGGGCCTTATTAGAACATATTCCAATGCATTCAAATATCCCATACTCCTCCCTGGAACTCCCCCTTAAAGCAGATGTGCTGAGGTGGGCCCCGCTATTAACAGGGAAGTCCTATCAGGGTTAGGATAACATGTGGACAGAGAAGTCTTCATTTTTCCGTAGAGCAAAAATGACCCGCTACCTGACCCCACGGAGAACAAGGTTTTTCTTTTTTTTTTTTTTATGATTTTTTTATTTGTTTTTTGCTGAGGCAATTGAGGTTAAGTGACTTGCCCAGGATCACACAGCTAGGGAAGAGGACAAGGTTTTTCTAGAGATATTTTCTTGGGCTTCCTGTATGAAGGCAATACCCCACAGGGGTCTGGTGCTAGATCACACACCCTTGATTTGGCACCCAGAGATATAGACTGAAATCTGGCTCTGTCATTCATCCCAGGCAGGGGGTCTAGGAAGAGTTACCTCTCTTCACCTCAGTTTCCTCCCCTGTCAAAAGAAAGGGTTGAAATGGGACATGCTCTCATAGACAGTGAGAGTTTTCCCCAGCTTGCTCAAAATTATACTTGTTACCACTTCATTTGTTCCCTGTCCTCACTTCATCTCATTCACTCAAATACACACAGGACTACTCTACCTGAAATGGGCAAAGACCTTGTTCATCAATTCATAGTCCTGACACCTGTTTCTGGGGCTAGAGGTTACCAAGTCCCAAGGCTGAAGTTTATCAGGTCCTGTGTACCACAGGTTTTCATATGTCCAAAAGAATCCTTTAGGTTGGCTCTTTCCAGGGGAAAACTATGGACTAAGAATGGTCATGAGGAGCAGAGGAATTTGTTGTATTTTTCATATAAAATTTCCTATTCAATTTATTTATTTTTAAATTTTTATTTAGCATCTTATTTTCCTCTATTTCATGAAAAACAATTTTTAACATTCATTTTTAAAACTTTGAGTTCCAGATTCTTTCCCTTCTTCCTCTCCCCCATTGGGAATACAAGTGATTCAGTATAGGTTATACATGTGTAGTCATGCAAAACATTTTTATAAGTCACATTGTGAAAGAAAACACCAAAAAAAACCCTCAAGAAAAATAAAGTAAAAAATGTATATTTCAATCTGCATTCAGATATTATAATTTCTTATTGTGGGTATGGATAGCATTCTTCATAAGTCCTTCAGAATTCTCTTGGATCATTGCAATGCCGAGAAAACAAAGTCATTCATAGCTGATCATCTTACAATATTGTGGACAAAATGTCCACAGCACATTTCACTTGAGCAGAAGAATTTGAAGAAAAGTCTTGGTAAAGAGGGATAAGATTTGTCCTCTTTGATGTCAGAGGGTAGGGCCAGGAGCAGGAGAGAGACAGAGGCAGGCTTTTGAAAAATTAATAATAACTTTTTATTTTTACAATACATGCAAAAATAGTTTTCAAAATTCACCCTTGCAAAACCTTGCTTTCCAAATTTTTCTCCCTTCCTTCCCTTTTTCCCCTTCCCCTAGATAGCAAGTAATTCAATAGGTTAAATGTGCACTTCTCGTAAGCATATCTCCACATTTATTATGCTGCACAAGAAAAATCAGATCAAAAAGAAAAAAAGTGAGAGAAAAAAAAGCAAGCAAACAACAATAAAAAGATGAAAATATTTTTTGATCCACTTTCAGTACCCATAAACCCCTTTCTGGATGCAGATGACTCTCTCCATCATAAATCTATTGGAACTGGCCTGAATCATCTCATTGTTAAAAAGAGTCAAGTTCATCTCAGATGATCATTTTTTTAAATTATACTTTGCTTTCAAATCAATAATAATACCCTAAATTTATATAGCATTTTATTATTTTTTACTGATATCTTTTGTCTTTATATCATAGGCATTTGAGTCTTTCCCTTTGACAGTGAAAAAGAATTAAGCATGAACATCTGGCACAGTGAAGGCTTCTAAGGTACACAATATTCTATCCTGGCAGAACCCTCAATGCTCAGGCAGGTTTAGTCTTGATTGAAGTCGGGAAAAACTTTCTCTAATGAGAGCTCTCCTAAACTGGAAAGGCCTATCTTGAGCTCCCTGTCTTTGGAAACCTTTAAGCAAAGCCTGGATGACCACATGTAGGGTCTCCTAGCCTAGTGGCACAGTGGAGAAAGGTCTGAGCCTGAAGTCAGTAAAACTTGAGTTCAAATCCAGCCTTAAACACTTACTAGTTTTGTAACTTTGGGAAAATCACTTAACCGCTGCTTACCTCAGTTTCCCCAGCTGTAAAATGGGGATAATTATAGCATCTACCTCCCAAAGTTGTTGTGAGGATCAAATGAGATAATATTTGAAAAACAGCACAGGAGCAACTAGATGGTGCAGTGCAGTGGCTCAGAAGTCAGGAGGACTTGAGTTCAAATCCAACCTCAGATACTAATTTACTAGCTTCGTGATTTAGGCAAGTCACTTAACTGCCCCCCCAAAAAAAAACCCCAGCAACAAACCAAACCAAAAACACTTAGCACAGTGCCTGGCACATAGCCATGTAAATATTAGTTACATGTATACATGTAGAGACAGTTTTCAACATTCATTTTTGTAAAACTTTGCATCACTTACTTTGCTGAGCACTTTGGCAATATTTCATCAGTCAAGAAGGAAAAAACACCTACTATGTGCAGGCTCTGTGCTAAATGCTTTATAAATATTTTCTCATTTGATTAATATTGATATAAATTAATAATACTAATGCTTATTATTATAGAGCTAGAAGGTACTTCATAGATAATCTTGTCCAAACTGTTCATTTTACGGAAGAGGAAATACAGACCGAGAGAGGTAGTAAAGCTTCCCGTGGACCACAGGTAAAAAACTGAGGTGAGACTTGAATCCACATCCTCTGATTCCAATTCAAAGAGTTATAAGGAGAGGGAAAGGGAGAGGAGTCCTGCTCTCCTATAGGTTGGAATTAAATGACCTTTGGATCTCTCAACTCTAGGATCTACTATTCTCTCCTACTGCCCCCCATCTCCAGCCTTCTTCATCCTATTAAACCACAGAATTCCATCATCAAGGGAAGTAATCAATCCAGCTTCTCAGCCCATCAATATGGGCAGGAGCAGCACAAAGGGTGTGCTTCAACCAGGGAGTCCCATGCAAAGGGATCTGTCCCCAGGGCCCAGAATCTGAGACAGACTATCAAAAAACAACAAAAAACAAACAAACAAAAAAAAACCCCAGCAAGCAGAGGTCATGTTGACTATGGACCAAAACCGAAGCAGCAAGAACCTAGAATAGACTGCAATGCACTTATTACTTGGTAGCCAGAGGGGAAGTGTATTTTTGTGGTGGAGGGCGTGGGAAAAGCACAACCTGAGTAGTCACAGTGGGGATAGGAAGGGCAGCACAGAAAGCCTGTGCTTTCTGCTACCAGGAAGGATCGTTCCTGCAAATGCTGTGGCTGAACATTCAAACTGGGTTTGAACTGGGATGTAGGAAAAAAAAATCAACCACTTACCAGATCATTGAATCTGAGAGCTGGAATGGTCTGTGGAGATGAGATGATCCTAGAGCTGAAGGTCATCCAGTCCAATCTCCTCAAATGACACAGGTAGAATCATAAGCAAGATTTGGCCTCAGGACATAATTCCTCCCATCCTGGTTCTTCCCTCTTCAGCCAAGCAGCCAAGTCCTCCTCTCCAGCCAAACTCTAATCTCCCAAAATCCCTCTTCACAAGCTTAAACAACAACAATGCCTTCAGGAGGTGTCTATATGGACCAGTCCCCAGATCCTTGACCATTCAGCTCATCTTTCTCAGAATATTCTCCAGATTGGCATTGTTCTTCCAATGTGGCACCTAGACTGAACACAGTCCTTCACAAATAGCTTACCTGGGAGAAGAACTGATTATCATTTACTTTGTTTTTTTTTTAATAGTATTTTATTTTTCAAATACATGTATAGATAGTTTTCAACATTCATTTTTATAAAGCTTTGTACCATTTACTTTGTTCTGGGCATTTTGGCAGTATTTCATCATCAAGAAAGAAAAAGAATGAGCATTTATAAAACACTTATTACATGCTAGGCTCTATGCTAAATGGTTTATAAATATTTTCTCATTTGATCCTCACAACAACCTTGGAAGGCAGGTGCTGTTACCATTCCCACTTTACAGTTGAGCAAATTGAGGCAAATGGAGCCAAAGAAGTTAAATGACAGGATCACAGTGTCAGAAGTTGGATTTAAACTTAGTCTTCCTAACCTCAATCCAAGTGCTTTATCTATTATGTCATCTAGCTGTCTCTTATAATAAGCATTTATAAAATACCTATGATATTCCAGGCACCATGCTAAGTGCTAGAGATACAAAGAAAAGCAAAAGACAGTTTTTGTCCTCGAATAGCTGAGAAACTAATTGGGGACACAACATACAAATAACTATGTAACAGATAAGATACTAACATTATAAAATGGAAATAATTCATAGCAGGAAAGCACTAGCCTTAGGGGGGGTTTGGGAAAGACTCCAAGATGCCAGTGGGAAGCCAGAGAAGACAACAGGTGGGAGAGCATTCCAGGCATGGAGGAAAATCAGAGTAAATGCCTGGAGTTTGGCTGGACTTGCAATATCTTTTCTTTCCTTCTCTCTTTGGCCTGCCTAGGAACCCACAACAGTCTTTGGTATTTCCTATCAGAATGAAACATTTTTTGCTCCCTGAAGCATATGCAATATTTCCTCTGGGCGGCTCTTGCATTTCCACTAATGGATTCCCCCAAGGGTGGCTGCTACTCTTAAGTTCTCACCGTAGTCCATGATCCCCCACTAATGTTCTTTCTATTAATTATCAATCAGTAAATTCAATTAGACCTCAGCAAAGGCATTTGCTAAAATGGTATGTTAAGAATAGTTAACACAATATTTATAATCTATATCAAATTGTTTATCATTTGGCAAAATGTTGGAACTTAAGGGGGGGCCCATCAATTGGGGAATAGTTGACCAAGTTGTGGTATGTGAATGTAAAGGAATACTTTTGTGAAATAAGATGATGAACAGCTAGATTTCAGAGATACTTGGAAAACTGATGCAAAGTGAAATGAGAAGAACCAATAAAACACTGTACACAGTATGAGCAACATTGTGTGATGATCAATTATGAATGGCTAGGCTCTTCTCATCAACATTCATCCAAGACAAGTACTCGCAAAGGAAAATGCTATTCACATCCAGATAAAGAACTGGTAGACTCTGAATGCAGATTGAAACATGCTTTTTTCACTTATTTTATTCTTTTTATGTTTTTTTTTTAAATTCCTTTTGACCTGTTTCTTCTTTTACAATTGTGACTAATATAAAAATGTGTCTTACATGAAAGCACATATATAAACCCATATCAAATTGTCTATCATTTTAGGAAAAGGAGAAAAATGTGGAATTAAAATCTTGTAAAAAATTAATGCTAAAAATTACCTTCACATGTAATTGGGAAAAAAGAAAATACTATTACCAAAAGAAAAGTTGCTTATCATCTCAAGAAGGGGGGCTCAGAAGGCCTTAGGTAAAATGGCAGTGTTTGGGGACTTCAGGTCATAGAGACAAGGCATACAGTAAGGTCTGGTGGTCTTCCATCTCCCAGGAAAGAATAGAGTTGGTGACTCCCAGTTTATCGAAGCCCCATTGGAACTCAGGCAGTCTCTTAGATGGATTCTGTATATCCAGGCCAGGGGAGGAGATGAGGGGAAAGGCAAAGGGGAATGGATAACCCCATAAAGTGGGCTTTCTACTGCTCAGTCTTGGGATGGATTTTAGGAGTTCCCAGTGCCAGGGAAGGAGGTGAGAAAAGAAACTAATGTGGGGAGCAGCATGGTAATGAAGGTCTTTCCACTCATCCATTCCTTTGGAGGGCTATAACAGTAATTACTTTGTTACCATAGTATTTTATTTTTCCAATTACATGTAAAATAGTTTTGAACATTCATTTTTTTATGTTGTAATCACCATTATATTATTCCAATGTCAAATAAAGGTCCTTGTAGAGGGTACACATTTCACATGTTTGTAGAATGAAATTTAAGACCAGCTTTGGGTTTCCCTATTCTATCACTGGTCTTATAGATTTGAGACTATGGCATTTTCCATTCAGATCTGACCCAAAATCAGTAAGTCCTAAAACAGGAAAAATCCAAAATAAATCAAGTGTTTTCAAGTAACTCCAGGTCAGGTTGTTGATCAGCTTCCTTTCTACTCTTAAACACCTTTGGGGAGTAGAAGTAGAATGTAAGACTCTTGAAGGTAGGGACAGTTTTATTTTGTAGTTTTTGTTTCTCTAATCCCTACACTGTGCCATGAACAAAGGAGGCACTTAATAGATGCCTATGGTTTGCCTGTTTCTTCTAGGTCTATCACCACTCTCTCTCCCCTTCCCAGTTGAGTCACCCTGAACTCCTCCAAAAGCCTCTCTCTCCTCCCTCTCTCTTGTCTCTCTCCCCCCACCTTCCACCCAAACAAGCCCAACTGTCATTTTGCCATCCTGCCAGTATCTTCCTCTAAACTCTGTGTCCAGGAAGGAGCCTGTTTTACTGATCCTGGATAGCTCAGAGATTATAGTATGTGGTAGAAAGAACCATACTCTTGGGGTCAGAATACTTGGGGTAGAATCTTGGCTTTGCCTAACAGTAATCCATATGCCTCTGAGCCTGTTTTCTCATTTACAAAATGGGATAATATTTATATTACCTGTGTTGTGAAGTTGTTGTGAGTTTCAAATAAGAAAATGGAAGGGCAGTGTTTTATAACAAAATCACAGAATGCTGGAGAACTCACCTAGTCAAAACCTCCTAGTAGGGTAGCTAGATGGTGGTATAATGCACAGAGTCAGGGCCTAGAGTCAGGAGGACTTATTTTTCTAAATTCAAATCCAACCTTAGATACTTACTAGCTGTGTGAGCCTGGGCAAGTCACTTAACCCTGTTGCCTCAATTTCCTCATCTGCAAAATGGGCTGAAGAAGGAAATGGCAAACCATTCATGTATCTTTGCCAAGAAATGAGGATCACAGAGTTGGACATGACTTAAACAAATGAACAACAACATAGTAGATGAAGAAACTAAAGAAGAGAGGGGCTAAGCTAATGTAAGCGGCTATTACTTACTGCTTTCTATTTGAATTCACAGAATCTCTGAACTAGAAAGGATTTCAAAGCTTATTTAGTTGCACAGGAATCCCTACTACATCTCTCCCAAGTAGAAATCCAGCCTCCATCTGAAAAGACTTTCAGTGATGGGGAGCTATAAAAAAATTTGTACCTAGCTATTGACTGCAGACTAGAAACTAGAAACTGAAATGAGATCATAAAGTCACAACATTAGAGCTGGGAAGATTTTTTTTTGTCTGAGCTTTTTGGTTTACAAATGAAGAAGATGAGGTTTATTCAAATCAGCAGATGAGCCAGAATTAGTTCTTCTCATTTCCAGTGGTTGAACATTCATTTTTTTAAGATTTTGAGTTCAAAATTTTTTCTTCCTCCCTCTCTTACCTTCCTTCCCTCCAAGACAATAAGCAATGTGATATCACTTTTGTTTATAGATTTTTCAAATACCATTTTACACACTTTTGTGGACAGCGAGAATTATGTGTCTGAGTCTCTGAACCTGTATAAATGATGTCAAAATGAGTTTCTGACCCTGTATAAATGATGTCTTTTTGACATAAGTGAATATTAGATGTGAAGAACTATTTTATACTAATTAAAATTTGATGCTGTCAAGAGATGCAAAAAGAAATTCCATTCCAAATAGCAGATGATAGGATAAAATATTTGGGAATCTATCTGCCAAGGAAAAGTCAGAAACTATACGAACTAAATTACAAAACACTTTCCACACAAATAAAATCAGACCTAATCAATTGGAAAAATATTAAGTGCTCATGGGTAGGCAGAGCAAACATAATAAAAATGACAATACTACCCAAACTAATCTACTTATTTAGTGCCATACCAATCAAACTCCCAAGAAATTATTTTACAGATCTAGAAAAAATAGTAGCAAAGTTCATTTGGAAGAACAAAAGGTCAAGGATCTCAAGGGGATTAATGAAAAAAAAGGCAGATGAAGGTGGCCTTGCTGTACCAGATCTAAAACTATATTATAAAGCAGCGGTCATCAAAAACATTTGGTACTGGCTAAGAAATAGAGCAGTCAATCAGTGGCACAGGATAGGATATCAGGACAATCTAGGCAATAACCTTAACAATTTAGTATTCGATAAACCCAAAGACCCCAGCTTTTGGGATAAATACTCACTATTCGGCAAAAACTGCTGGGAAAATTGGAAACTAGTGTGGAAGAAATTAGGGTTTGACCCATACCTAACACCACATACCAAGATAAGATCTAAATGGGTTCATGATCTAGATATAAAGAGGGACTTTGTAAGCAAGTTAGAGGAACGTAATATAGTTTATCTCTCAGACCTGTGGAGATGGAATAAATTTATGTCCAAAGAAGACCTGGAACTCCTAATTGAACACCAGATGGATAATTTTGATTATTTTAAGTTAAAAAGTTTCTGTACAAACAAAACAAATGCAGACAAGATTAGGAGGGAAGCATCAAATTGGGAAATCATCTTTACATTTAATGGTTCTGATAAAGGCCTCATTTCTAAAATATATAGAGAATTGTCTCATATATATAAGAATTCAAGCCACTCTTCAATAGATAAGTGGTCAAGGGATATGAACAGACAATTTTCAGATGATGAAATTAAAACTATTTCTAGTCATATGAAAAGTTGCTCCAAATCACTATTGATCAGAGAAATGAAAATTAAGACACCTGAGGTACCACTACACCCCTGTCAGATTGGCTAAAATGACAGGGAAAGATAACGATGAATGTTGGAGGGGATGTGGGAAAACTGGGACACTAATACATTGTTGGTGGAACTGTGAACAGATCCAACCATTCTGGAGAGCAATTTGGAGCTATGCTCAAAAAGTTATCAAACTGTGCATACCCTTTGGCCCAGCAGTGTTTCTACTGGGCCTATATCCCAAAGAGATCTTAGAGGAGGGAAAGGGACCCACCTGTGCAAGAATGTTTGTGGCAGCCCTTTTTGTAGTGGCTGGAAACTGGAAACTGAAGGGATGCCCAGCAATTGGAGAGTGGCTGAATAAATTATGGTATATGAATGTTATGGAATATTATTGCTCTGTAAGAAACGACCAGCAGGACGATTTCAGAGAGGCCTGGAGGGACTTGCATGAACTGATGCTGAGTGAAACGAGCAGAACCAGGAGATCATCATACACAGCAACAACAGTATTACATGATGATCAATTCTGATAGACATGGCTCTCTGCAACAAAGAATTGTCTCAAACCAGTTCCAATTGTTCACTGAAGAAAACCATATACACCCAGAGAGAGGGAAATGAAATATGGACCACAACGTAACATTTTCGTGATCTCTATTGACATTTGCTTGCATTGTGTTGCCTTTCTCTGATTCTTTTTTTTTTCTTGTAGATAGGATTTTTCTTGCATAACTTCTCAAGCATTTCAACATCATTAATATGTAGTAGACTTCCTGCCATCTAAGGGAGGGGAGGGGACTGGGGGTAAAATTTGTAATGGAAAGCTTTGTAAAGATCAATGTTGGGGAACTACCCATATATATGTTATACAAATAAAAAGCTTTAATTAAAAAAATTTGATGCTGTCAATAATATAACATCTGGGGCACAGGGTATTTGATACCTTATAAAATAGCAAATTTTATTTAAAAATTTTTAAAATGGCGTGATGATCAACTATGATTGACTTAGTTCTTCTCAGCCACAATGAGCCAAGACAGGTACAAAAAACTCACAAAGGAAAATGATATCCATAACCACATAAAGAACTGATAGACTCTGAATGTAAACCAATGCATATTTTTTCACTTACTTTATTCTTTCTCAAAGTTTCCTCCCTTTCAATCTGTTTGTTTTTTCACAATTGTGATTAATATGGAAATATGTTTTACATGATAGCACATGCATAAATTATATCATACTACCTACCATCTTCAGAAGAGTGGAGAGGGAGGGAGAAAGGCAGAAAAACTTGGAGCTCAAAATCTTGTGTAAAATAAATGCTAATATTTTTCTTAACATGTAATTGAGAGAAAAATAAAATACTATTTAAAAATTTTTTAAATTTAATATGGTAGTTCTGCATGTTACCTTTATTAATCCCTTTACTGTTTCCTCAGTGCTTTTTCTTGGGACTTTCAATTATGAGGTCACTGCCTTTCCCTTTCTTTCCCTCCATGGTCCCTGGCAGTTTCACCAACAAGATCTTAATAAAGATTTTCTTCTGGCTCTGGGCATTTTCTCTGACTGGCTTCCCTGGCTTCTTTTAAGTCCCAACAAAAATCCCATCTTGTTCAGGAAGTCTTCCCAATCCCTCTTAATGTTTGTGTCTTCTTATTGTTAATTATCTCCTATTTATTTTATATGTAACTTGTTTGTATAGATTGTGTCCCCTGTTAGAATGTAAGCTCTTTGAGGTCTTTTGCCTCTTTTTGTATTCCTAGTGCTTAGCACAGTGACTGGAACATAGAAAGCACTTAGAAAATATTTTTTTATTTTATTTTGTTTCATTTTTAATTTATGGACAAGTATTTCCATAACAGTACAGTACAATTTTTAAAAGTTTGTAAATGAACTGCAAATCTGCTATGCACAACTTGCTATTCCTTTTAAATACACAACAAAATTATCATGTAAATTTCTTTTTTTTTCTCTCCCCCACTGTCACCCTAGAGATGGCTACCATTAAATACAAATAGGTATACACACATATTATATCTATCTATATACGTATACACACATATATAATTATTTTATATATACTTCTATTTATCTGTTCTTTCTCGGGATGCAGACAGCATCTTTCTTCATATGTTCTTTATAGTTAATTTGGATATTTATAATACACAAAATAACTTATTCACTCAAAGTTGTTCTTAAAACAATATTGTTACTATATACAATGTTCTCTTGGATCTGCTCATTTTGTTCTTCATTATTTTGTGCAAATCTTTCCATATCTTTCTCAAATCATTTAGCTCATTTCTCTTTTTATTTATTTTTATTTTGTATTTTATTTTTCCCCAATTATATGTAAAAACAATTTTTAACATTCATTTTAAAAAAACTTTGAATTCCAAATTCTCTCTTCCTTCCTTCCCATTTTCCTCCTTTCCCTCTCACTTCCTGTTGAGAATGCAAGCAATATGATATAGCTCATACATATGTACATGCAAAACATTTCCATATTAGTCATGTAGTGAAAAAATATAGAGAGCAAAAAAAAAATCCTCGAAAAAATAAAGAAAAAAAAGTATGCTTCAATTTATATTCTAACATCATCAGTTTTGTTTTTTTTCCCCCTCTGGGGATGGATAGGATTTTTCATCATAAATCCTTCAGAGTTGTCTTGGATCATCTCTGCAATTTCCAGTTCTTTGCCACCATAAAGAGAGCTACTCTAATAAACATTCTAGAACATATAGGTCCTTTCCCTAATTATCTTTAGAGATAGATTAAGTAGATTAGAGGGAAAATGGACCCATGGCATGCTGCTTTTAAGTTTAATATGTGTTATTGCTATTTTTTCCATTACTTTAATTCTAGATAATAAAAGACCCAATAAATCAAGCCCTGATCTATAGTGTTTGCTGATTTTTGAGGTATAAGCAGTCAAGTGCTGAGCTCCAGCACACCACTGGGTCCATGGGACCACTCAGTTACCACCCAGTGCCATCCTGTGTTCTTTACATTCTTAATGGAGACCCGAGTTCAAACTCCTTACTTCATTTCTTTGGCAAACATCTCCCTTACATGTTCCTAAGATTTTGTGTCCCCTGGCTGGTTGCCTCAGAGTTGATGCCCAATGAAGACACCATAACATTTGTCAGTGGCTCTGACAATGACATTTGCAGGCTGGGTCTTCATGGTCTGGAGTCCATCCTTCTTGGGGGGTCCACTCAGCAGCTTTCACTCCTTTGTTTTTGGGTTGGGGTTTTCCTGGGTTTGGGTCCAAGGACTTCAGGATCCATGTGACTACCACCAGTCTGGCAGCAGTGTGGAAAGAGACTCGATCTGCTCATTGAACCTTGATATCTTGGGGCAGACATCGCTGACACATTCTCCTCCATTCCTTTCACCTAAAGTACAAGGGAAAATTCTTGTTCTGAGATCAAAGAGCTGATTGATTTTCAAGTCTGAAGAGGGAGTTGAAACCAACGGGACATGTGAAAGAAGCCGGGCGATGGAATTTCTTTCATCTGCTCCACTCCTTCTCCTCATGTGGTCCAGCTTATATTTATTTCACCACATTAACCAAAAGACTAATTTGTAAAGTGGTCAGTCGTTATGATGAGTAGTCCTGCCAGCTGCTGTGGCTTTACTCACATTTCTTGTGTCATCTCCACTTTGGGTTTTTCAGATTGATTAGAGTTTGTTCCGATCAAATATCAGCAGCCTAGATCAGTCTCCTCCTCCATGTAAGGGATTCGGGACAGGCTGTCCAAGACCAGAACACAAATGTGCAGTGTCCCAGAAGCCTTGGAACATACAGAAAATAATGCTTCTCAAATCTCTCCAAAGACACTGGGAGCTCTGAGACCACATTTGGGTCAGTCAGGAGCTTTCATCTATAAGATGGAAGGCCTTTTCTCCCTTCCTGGAATTCCATCTGCCATGATTTAGGGGACCCAGCTCGGGTGCCCAGCAGAAACTCCCTCACACCCTTCTCAGAAAATTTAGTGACGCTGCTAGTGAGATCTCAGTTTCTAAGCTCCCCCACTGTTTTATTAAAGTGCAGTACACCATGACCAATTCTTCTCAACCCAAACACAAAACATTTTCCCTGGACACCATTTATATTTCTCCAGCTCTCTGGTACCAAATACCCTAGGCTGCCATTGGGCATTGGGCTGGACAGCTCTCTTCCCCAGTGAATGTTCGGTTCACTTCTGTTTCTTTTCTGATTCATTCTCCCTGGTGCAAGTTTTTTTTTTTAAATGAGTGCACACCTTGGTGATGTGATCATTGAAAGAGCATTAAGGATGGCAAAGGTAGACCTGGACCTTACAAATCTAACAGAATGACTCTGCACAGAGGTCAGGGACCATCACATAATGTGGTCACATTGGAAATCATCAAGTCAAGTCTAGAAGCACATATTGTGTGCCAGGCACTCTGCAGGGTTGGCTGAAGCCTCTTCTTAAATCATTTAAAGTTATAAGTGAGCAAGGGTGTGCTGGTAAATGTTTAACAATCAGCTCTCAAAAATATAGCACAATATATATTAAAGTTAATTCTGCATTGTTAATCATTGCATTTCATCACTTTCTTAAATCTAGACAATCAAACCCTGATTTGTAGCATCTGCCAATTTTTGCAAATGCTCAGATTGAAAATTTAACAAGCAAGGAGGCAGCTAGATGGTGCAGTGGATAGAAAACCCATCCTGAAGTCAGGAAGACCTGAATTCAAATACAGCCTTGGATACCTCACTTAACCTAAATTGCCTGGCAAAAAAAATTTACAGTCAGAAGCTCCAGTGTCCCTAAATATACAACTATAATAGAGGGGGGAGAGAAAGAGGCAGAGACAGAGACAGAGAGAGACAGAGAGAGGGAGACAGGAGATGTGAGAGAGAGAGAGAGAGACAGAAAGAGAGAGAGAAGGAGGGAGGGAGAGAGGGAAGGAGGAAGAGGGACAGAGAGGAAGAGAAAGAAAAGGAGAAAGAGAGAGAGAGAGGGAGGGAGAGAGAGGGGGAAGGAGGGAGAGAAGGAGAGCGAGAGAGAGGGAGAGAGGAAAGGACGAAGGGAGGGAGGTAAAGAGAGATAAAGAGAGAGAGGAAAGGAGGGAGAGATTTAGCCTGAACTTGAATTCCTTTCCCATTATACATACATTATACCTCAATTGGCCCAGCAACCAAGGACAAAAAAAGGGATAGAGAAGAGGGATTATACTATGTGAGCTTTCCTAACAAGAATAATGATAGTATTTATGAAGGGTTTTAAGGTTCCAAAAGACCTCTACGTAGGCTATTTTATTTTATCTTCACAATGACCCTGTGGGGCAGGTGTTATTATTATCCGCACTTTCCAGATGAGGAAACTGAAGTTGTGACTTGCCCTGAACCACACGGCTACTAAGCACCTCATGCAAGTGACATTTCCAGGGTCAGGAGATGGGATATTATATTTTAAGGAAGCACTGTCACTGTGTCACTGGATCATAAAGCACATGGAGATGGAAGGAGGGACTGGAAAGGTGGGAGGGGACAGCTTAAAAAAGACTTTGAATGCTAGAGAACTTTATGTTTGATCCTGGAAATAACAGGGATCCACAGTAGTTTGTTGAATAGGTCCATGGGCAGATCTGAGTTTAAAGTAGATCTGTTTGACAGTTCATTGGAATGGGGAGAAACTCGACGTAGGGAAGACCAGCCGGCAGCGTTGTTGTGAGATGATGATGACTATATGGGATGGTGGGAGTATCAGAGGAAGTGGGAAGGGATGTATATAGATGTTATGAATAGAAATAATAGAATTTGGTGAGTTGTTGGACACAGGAGGTAAATAAGAGTGAGAAGCTACGAATGACACTTGGGCCATGAACTTTGGTCCCTGGGAGTACCCAGGACCTCCTTCTCTGCAAACATCCATTTTGCAGCCCAAATCTGCTCCTGATAGATGGTCTGTTTTGCCCTGAATCCACCAAAGTGAGCATCCCTCATTCCTCTCAACTTGCTCATTGGAAAGTCAACCAACTTTCCTATGGACAATAAGCTGTTGTGATATTGTGTTAGGGTCCTTCTTTCCGCTCTTTGGGACTATTTTGCAAACAGGTAAGTTGCCAGTCTCTCCCTATCTTTGCTTGGGTTATTTTTTCATTGATCATCTAACCTGTGAGTCCTTTGCACACCAGCATTTCTCAAAAAATCTCTCTCCTTGCTGAAATCTTGGCAATGTTCCTTGCATCATAGCAGCCTTTGTTTCTGTCCCACCTCTTCTGAACTGAAGTTGTGACTTAACGGTAGGCTTCTGAGAGATGTTCTTATGGTGAATATTTCCCCTTTATCTGAAACATAAAAACCTTAGGTCATAGGCAGATGTGGCTCTCATCCAAACACCACCAACTATGGTGGAAAGCATATGTGACACACGCTGACTCCATTGTGATTTTTGTCCTGGCCTTTGAATTCTAAAGATATTCAATAATGTGCCGATGAAATGCTCGAGCTGTGGTTCTCCTTATGGATGGTAAAGAGCTACCAAGTCAAATCTACAAACCAGTTGAGCCAACAAGAATTTGCTAAGTAAACTAGCAGAAAACAGAGCTCTTGTCCTCGAAGGGGGTTATATTCTAATGAGGGAAAATAAAAGCACATAAAAGGAAACAACAAAGTGTGTGTGATGGGGTAGGATAAGCTCTAGATTTTTTTATATAAGCTAAAGTCAGAACTTGCTCTCAAAGTCTCTTGGTCACCGGAGATCTTGACAAAGGATCCACATACTGAGAAAACTCTTTAGCAATGATGGAAGCCCTCTGGTTTCTGGTTTGCTATGCTTGTGATGGATGCCTTCTGGTTGTTCAGACCTGGTGAAATGGCTAGTCACTGCTGTGGTGTGACATATTTCTACTATGGCCTCCTAGAGTTAAAAAGTCAATACAGACACATTCAAAAGTCCCTTGGTGCTTATATCCTTTCAATGTGCAACATGAGTTGTTGATATTTTCTTTCTTTTTTTTTTTTTGCTTTTTGCTGAGGCAATTGGGGTTAAGTGACTTGCCCAGGGTCATACAGCTAGGAAGTGTTAAGTGTCTGAGGTCAGATTTGAACTCAGGTCCTCCTGACTTCGGGGATGATGCTCTATCCACTGCGCCAATGTTTTTCTTTCATATATTTTGGGTGATATCTGCAGTTATCTAAGGTCCCATTTCTTTCTTGCTTTAGGATCCTTCCTTGCCCCATATCCAAAGTCACCATGTGGAACTTTGGTGACCAGAGAGTGAGCTGCTTCCTGGTTCCAGGTTTTGTGCAATCAGTCACAGTCTTGTACAGTTTCCATTGCACAGACCCAACTTGGTCTCAACAGAAAAATGTTCTTCAATGACCAGAACTTGAATCTTCCAGCAACACTTCCTCGCCTCCTGGCTTGTATTATTTCTTTTAGACATCCATCCGCGTTCTATGCTCACTGCCTGTCTTGCACAGACTACTGAGGAAAGGAAGGCCAGTTCACTAAAACCGAAGTTCATACGTACAATTGACTTGCTGTCTCAGGTATCGTTTCATCTGGTTGTGGGTTAGCTCACTAGGTACCAAATAGGGCTCTTCCCCGCCATTCTGGTGTTGAACGGCCCTTGGGATGAGACGTGTATACCCACGTTTTTTCTTCTCTGACCAGCACTCTATGTTATAATTGGCTGACACACAGCATCCAATTTGGCCCTGGGGAGAACATGCCAACGGATTCTTGTGGGACCACATCGCGAGCTCCGCTACCTCCCTACACGGAGTCTTTGAACTTTTTTTTTTAAGCTTTTTATTTGTATAACATATGTATGGGTAGTTCCCCAGCATTGATCTTTACAAAGCTTTCCATTACAACTTTTACCCCCAGTCCCCTCCCTTCCCCTAGATGGCAGGAAGTCCACTACATGTTAATAATGTTGAAATACTTGACAAGTTATGCAAGAAAAATCCTATCTACAAGAAAAAAAAGAAAATCAGAGAAAGGAAACACAATGCAAGCAAACCTCAATAGGGAGCATGAAGATGTTACGTTGTGGTCCATATTTCATATCCCTCTCTCTGGGTGTATATGGTTTTCTTCAGTGAACAATTGGAACTGGTTTGAGACAATTCTTTGTTGCAGAGAGCCATGTCCATCAGAATTGATGAAAGGGCCCCACATGTGCAAGAATGTTTGTGGCAACCCTTTTTGTAGTGGCTAGAAACTGGAAACTGAATGGATGCCCATCAGTTGGAGAGTGGCTGAATAAATTATGGTATATGAATGTTATGGAATATTATTTTTCTGTAAGAAACGACCCGCAGGATGATTTCAGAGAGGCCTGGAGAGACTTGCATGAACTGATGCTGAGTGAAACGAGCAGAACCAGGAGATCATTATATACAGCAACAACAATACTATATGATGATCAATTCTGATGGACATGGCTTTCTGCAACAATGAAATGTCTCAAACCAGTTCCAATTGTTCAGTAAAGAAAGCCATCTACACCCAGAGAGAGGCCTGCAGGAACTGAGTGTGGATCACAACACAACATTCTCACTCTTTTTCTTGTTGTTCGCTTGCATTTTGTTTTCTTACTCATTTACTTTCTTTTTGATCTGATTTTTCTTGTGCAGCAAGAGAATTTTATAATTATGTTTATACATGTTGGATTTAACATATTTTAACATGTTTATCAAATATTGGATTGCTTGCCATCTAGGGGAGGGGTTGGGGGAGAAGGAGGGAAAATCTATGCAAGAGTCAATGTTGAAAAATTATATGTGCATATGTTTTGAAAATAAAAAGCTTTAAATTTTTTTGTTTATTAAATTTTTTTATTTACAGAACATCTGAGTAATTTTTCTACATTGACCTTTGCAAAATTTTGTGTTCCAAATTTTTCTCTTCTTTCCCCCACCCCTCCGCAGATGGCAAATAGTCCAATACATGCTAAATATGTTAAAATGTATGATAATTCCAATATATGTATACATACCTATACAGTTATCTTGCTGCACAAGAAAAATCAGATCTAGAAAGAGAAAAAAAACTGGTCATTTCTTACAGAACAATAATATTCCATAACATTCATATACCATAATTTATTCAGCCATTCTCCAACTGAAGGACATCCACTCAGTTTCCAGTTTCTAGCCACTACAAAAAGAGCTGCCACAAACATTCTTGCACATGTGGGTCCCTTTCCTTCCTTTAAGATCTCTTTGGGATATGAGGATATAGACCACTGCTGGGTCAAAGAGTAAGCACAGTTTGATAACTTTTTGAGCATAGCTCCAAATTGCTCTCTAGAATGTCTGGATCCGTTCACAGTTCCACCAACAATGTATCAGTGTCCCAGTTTTCCCACATCCCCTCCAACATTCACCATTATCTTTTCCTGTCATCTTAAAAGCTTTAAAAATTAAAAAAAAAACCCATATTACAAGTTCAGAAAATACATATAAATTCCAAGGAGATAGAAATAAAGAAAAGATGGAGAAAAACACCAAATGGGCTCAGTTTCTCTAGGAAGACTAGTGGCTTTGGACTGGATTAAATAAATGAAAACGAGAGAGAAAGAAAAGTGAACCAGGGAGAAAGTCTAAACTCCCATCGCAAGCAGGACTCCCTCTCCCAGGATAGTCCCCCAGCTTCTTTTTTGCTTCTTCCAGTAACGGGAAACTTATTACCTCATAGGGTCGTCCATTCCACTTATGAACAACTCTGATTATTAGGGCATTTTTACTTATGTCTCACTCTGCTATGTTCTGCCTGTGAGACTTTGGACAAGTCAGTTGGCCCTCTGGACCTGTACTTTGCTCCCCTGTAAGGAAGATGAGGGGTTTGACTAGAAGCTCTTTCCAGATGAAAGGAAATGTGTTATCTAGATGGTCTCAGTCCTAATATTTGTGGCTGTGTGATCCTAATCAAATCACTTGTCTTCTCCATGATCCAAGGAAAATACATATATACACATATACAGAGAGAGACAGAGAGAAACAGACAGACAGACAGAGACAGAGAGAGGGGGAGAGAAACAGAGACAGAGAGAGACAGAGAGACAGAGAGTAATTAAAAGAATAAGGCTTAAAAAAAAAAAAAGAATAAGGCTTCCAAGTTCTGAATCCATTGGCCACAGCCAAGAAGGGACAAGTGGTTTTCCTCTGTCCCCTCACCTTCCCTCTGTCACCTCACAGATGGAGGTGAAACAGGAAATCATTGGGAGGGCAGAGCTTCCCTGCTCCCCCACTAGTGCCATGGCTCAGAGTGGAGTGTCTCATTGATGATAATGTTCCTGCTGTTTTGGCCCAATCTACTCTCAGTTCCTGGCCCCAGGCTCAGCCCTCCTGGACCTCACTCACACCTGGCCTCCTCTGCTTTGCCAGGCTGGGTCTCCCCTATGCCCCAGTCTTGGCTCTCAGGTGAATGATGGATGTTGGCTGCTGTCCAGCTCTAGGCTCTGTCCCTCCAGGGCAGGATCCTCAACGGCTCATCTTGTCCCTCTCAGAATTTGGATCAGTGTCAGGTCTGCCTTGTGTGACCATCTCCTCTCTTCTGGAGTCATAGCCTGAAGCAATGGGAGTGACCTATACCCCCTACCTCGGCCTCCTCCATCTCTATGGTCCCAGCACCTCCTTCCTTCTTTCTTTCCTTCCTTCCTTCCTCTTTCCCTCCCTCCCTCCCCCTTTTCTCTTTCTTTCTTTCCTTTTTTTCTTTTTCTCTCTTCTTTTTTCTTTCTTTCTCTCCTCTTTCTCTTTCTTTTCTTTCTCTCTCTCCTTTTCTCTTTTTCCTTCTTTTCTTTCTTTCTTTTTCCTTCCTTCCTTTTTTCTTCCTTCCTTCCTTCCTTCCTTCCTTCCTTCCTTCCTTCCTTCCTT
>JAJPUD010007973.1:44662-64646 GCA_023553655.1 Myrmecobius fasciatus
TTCCTTCCTTCCTTCCTTCCTTCCTTCCTTCCTTCCTTCCTTCCTTCCTTTCTTTCTTTCTTCTATCCTGAGAGACTGGAAGCTCCTTGAGGGACAAGAACACATCATCTAGAGCTTTTTTCCTCACAGAATGCCTGCCCAGATGCTTTCTTTCAGCCAAGCTTTACTGAAAGTAGAATTGATGGATCCAGCTGGGAAACAAGGTCACAGAACCAGAAAAATGGACACACCAATGATCTGACTTGGGATTGATTTCTCAGTTGGGGGTCTCACTCCCTAACCTGCAGCTTCCCACTCTGCCTTTCCTTGAGTCTTCTGAAAAGGACCTGCTGCCCAGGCAGAAGACCTTCATTAGACTTCCTGAGCTCCAGGGGGATTCTCTTCTCCCTCACCTGCTTGTCAGACCTGCTTTTTATACTTCTGATGGGCAAAAGATAAGGAGCAACTGAAGACAGTTATATAATAATTGTTATCCAGTCATGGTTATCCATGAGCTAGGTATCCAACTGAGTCCAATGAGGCCTTGAACCAGAAGCAGTATTTGTAGCATCCTTCAAAATCACCCCCAAGGCTCTACCTAAAGCCCTGTAATGGTGGAGCACTCACTCCCTGCTGAGGCAGCCCATTTCATTTTTGACAATTTTAGGAAAAGTTTCCTCATGTTGAGCCAGAGTTGACCATTGCCATGTCTCTCTACTTTTCCTAGTTCTTCCCCCTTCTACATCGCAGCTCTTCATCTACATGAAGACAACTATTATTTCCCCTTCTTCTCTAGTCTGAACATCCCCAGTTCTTTCAAACTGTTCTCTCACAGCATGGTCTCAGATCCTGGTGGTCCACCCCTGGACCCATTGGATTTTATATTTCCTTCCTAAATAGGACTGCTCAGAATTTAAAACAATCCCCTTGATGAGGTCTGACCAGGGCACAGCACAGTGGGACCTATCATTCTACACAGCCCAAGGTTTGTCCAAAGTCCCAGATGGGAGCCCTTCCTTCCACTGACTCCCAAGCATGGCATGGACAGCCATGGGATGCCTTAGATGGACTGGGAAGAACCCTTTGTTTCTTATGTCAATCATTCCCCTTCTCTGGAGCTCAGTTCCTCCCTTATAAAAATAAAGAGGTTGGACTATTCTATCTTCTCTTCAGTCCCTCCATCCAAGCTGGATTGCTCACTGGCCCCCAGAGAAGAGATGAAATCACCATTTCTTAACAGTGGCCACTGGGGAATGCCCCAGGTCCACTTTTCTGTCCATCAGATATTCCAGGCTTAACTTCAATTCCATATCTTCTGTGTGATTTAAACCTTCCAAGTCCTTCTTTGCTAAACTCTCCTTTCTCTGAATTCTGAAAATCTTTTATTTCAGTGATCTCCACCCAAAATCATCAGTGGTCTGAAAAGACCTTCAGAGCCTCAAATCTTGGGCTGTATAGAATGATAGATCCCACTGTGTAGTGCCCTCAGCCTTTGGCTCTTGCATGAGTATTTGGAAACCTTCAGGAAAGGTTGGCCCAGGTGCCCACAATTTAAACTTTTCACTGTGATGGGACTAGGGATCTTGTTGGTGCAGAAGGTCTTTGGCAGGAGTTTTGTGATGACAGGGAAGACACTGGAATTCCTCCTAGGGTACATTGGCAAGCTTGAAAAATGTTCTTTTTTAAAAAACCCAACACAATTATTTTTTTTTATCCATATTAGTCGAGTTGGCCCAGAGAAAGTGGTACCTGATCTGTGCCTCAAACTGCCCTAAGGGGAGAGGGAAAAATCTGTGCCCAGGAGATTCCCTCAATTCTTTTCACAGACTCCAGTAAGAACCAAAGGCTTGGGGGGAAGGGAGTAGAGGTAAACTGGCCAGGTGGCAGCTAAGGACAGTTGAACAAAGCTCGGGCATCTTTGAGGGCAATGACCTTTGTACCAATCAGAGGCAATCCCCCTTGAGGTCCCACCTTGGGGCCCACAGGCTGCCTTTCTAGCCAGAGAATGCCCTTACTAGTTCCAGCTAGGCAGGAAGAACAACAGACTGTGATTAAGTGCCTTCTGTCAGGCAGAGCCCAGGGCTCCGAAATGAGAGAGCGCCCAAGGTTAATTAAGACACAGTTCCCATAGGGCACTGTCTAAGAGGTGGATCCTACACAAACTCAGAGAAATAGCAGCAAAATCCTACTTGACATGGAGAGAGGCAATGTGGCGAAGTGGATGGGTCAGACTCCTGGATCAATCAATTACTAGCCATGTGAACTTGGACAAGTCAGCCTCTGCATCCTAGTATCTTCCTCCATAAAATGAAGGGATTGGAATAGGGGACCTCTAAGGGTCTCTTTTGGTGCAAAATCTTTAATTCTATTATACATCAGAGGAGACAGTAGGTCAGCCAGCAAGCATTTATTAAGCACTTACTATATGCAGTATATTGGGCAGTTAGGTGGCTCAGTGAAGAGAAAACCAGGCCAGGAATCAGAAATACCTGAGTTCAAATCCAGGGATCATGCTGGTCCAGAAGGTCTTGGTATGAGTTTTTGTGATAATAGGAGAGACACTGGAATTCCTCCTAGGTAAGCTGGTAAACTTGAAAAATGTTCTTAAAAAAAAAGAAAAAGAAAAAACAACTTGGTGCAGTGGATAGAGCACCAGCCCTGAAGTCAGGAGGACCTGAGTTCAAATTTGATCCAGACACTTAACATTCCCTAGCTGTGTGACCCTGGGCAAGTCACTTAACCCCAATTGCCTCAGCAAAAACAAACAAATAAAAAAACTAGCTCTGTGACTCTGGGCAAGCCATTTAACCCTGTTTGCCTCAGTTTCCTCATCTGCAAAATGAGATGATGAAGGAAATGGTAAACCACTTCAGGATCTTTGTCAAGAAAATCTTGAATGGGGCCATGGAGAATTGGACACGACAGAAATGAATGAACAACAATAATATGTGTAGTATAATGCAGAGGGTAAAGAGCTAAACATGGATTAGGTTCAAATCCCAACTCAGACACTTATTCTACCACAGAGCAAGTCATCATTTAATCTCCTGAGACTCGTTTTTCTCATCTGTAAAATGGGAGTAATAATATCTGTAGCCCCTCTCACGTGGATTGGTCCATAAAGAGTGTTGCACTGTGATGGACTTGGCTCTTTTTAACAATGAGATGATGATTAGGCCACTTTCAATAGACATTTGATGGAGAGAGCCATCTGCATCCAGAGGGACTCAATGTGGATCATAACACAATATTTTCACCATGTTTATTGTTGCCGTTGTTTGCTTGCTTGTTTTGTTCTTTCTCACTTTTTCCCCTCTTGGTCTGATTTTTCTTGTGCAGCATGACGGATATGGAAATAAGTTTAAAAGAAGTGCACATGGTTAACCTATATTGGATTACTTGCTGTCTAAGAGAGGAGGAGGGAGAAAAATTGGGAACTAAGGTTTTGCAGGGATGAATGTTTAAAACTATCTTTGCATGTATTTGGAAAAATTAAAAGCTATTATAAGAAAAAAGGAAAAAAAGAGTATTGCAAATCTTCAAACACCATGAGAATATCAGTTAGACAGGGATGGTATAGAAGTGTTTGTGGAAGGGTATGGATCAGGGAAGCCTTCCTAGGACAGGTTGTATTTGATTTGGGGTTGAAAGGATGGATAGAAATGAAAACTGTGTATGTGAGTGGGGTCATAGAGTTCTAAACTCAGGGCAGAAAAGTAGCCAAGTAATCCAACTCTATCATCTTATAGGTGAGGAAACTGAGCCCAGAGAAGTTATATGACCTAAGGTCCCCTAGGTAGTATGCATCAATGATAGGACATGAAATAAGGATTCCAACCACTCAAAGGAGCAAGAGAACAGGGCATGTTCAGAGGCAAAGAGCTATTGATGTGGCTGAGACAGAGTGCATGCTGGGAGAGATAAGAGAGATCGAGACAAAGAAAGAAGAGGGAGGAGAGAAAGAGGCAGAGATATAAATGAGGAGGAAAGACAGAGAGATACACAGAAAGAGACAGAGAGAGAGACAGAGACAGAGACAGAGACAGACAGAAGTAGAGAGGAAACAGAAACAGAGAAGAGAAAGACAGACACACACACACACACAGATAAAAATAGAGAGACAGAGAAAGACAGGCAGAGAGAAAGAGAGGCTCAGAGAGAGACAGAAAGACAGAGACAGAAACAGAGACAGAAGTAGAGAGGAGACAAACAGAGAAGAAAGACAAAGACAGATACAGACAGAGAGACAGCAACAGAGACGGAGAGACAAAGACAGAGAGACAGAGAGACAGAGAGAGAGAAAGAGACAGAGAGGCAGAGATATAAATGAGGAGGAGAGATGGAGATACACAGAGAGACACACACACAGAGACAGAGAGACAGAAGTAGAGAGGAAACAGAAACAGAAGAGAAAGGCAGAGACATACACAGAGACAGCAACAGAGAGGGAGAGACAGAGACAGAGGGAGACAAAGATAGAGAGGGGACAGAGAAAGAGAGATAAACAGAGAGAGAGGCAGAGATACACAAAGAAAGACAGAAAGACAGAGACAGAGAGACAGAGACAAAGACAAAGATAGAAACAGAGACATAAGTAGAGAGGAGACAGAAACAGAGAAGAGAAAGACAGAGATAGTCAGAGATAGAGACAGTGACAGAGAGAGACAGACAGAGATAGATACAGAGAAGAGAGAGACAGAAAGATAGAAACAGAGACAGACAGAGTCAGAGAGGGAGAAACAGAGACAGAAAGACAGACAGACAGACACAAAGAGACACAGAGAGTATACAGTTCAGTGCTAGGAAGGTCCTTAGAACTTAGCCAGACCAGGCATTCTTATTCATGTTTGTGTCATGAACGCCTTCATCCATGGGGTGAATGAAGCCCGTGGACCCCTTCTCAGAATCATATTTTCTTTTTAATTCATAATTGAATAAAGTGCTACATTTCATTTAGAAGTTAGTTAAAATAAAAACACAATTTCCTCCTCCCCCCGCCCCCCCCCCCCCGCCATTTAAATTCACCAGCCCCTGAAATCCATCCAGGGCCTCTTAGGGGTCAGGACTCCTCATGGCATCCAATCCCTTCATTTTATACATGAGATAAATGAAAGGGGACAGGACTCATCCAAAGCTGGAGATAAGGCTGGAGTTTGCAAAGGACCTTGAATCCCAACAAAGGAAATGGCACTTAACCCAGCAGGTAATAAGCAAAGGAGAAACACGATCAGATCTCTGCATCAAGAGGTGTAGTGTAGCCACCGTGGAGAGTGAACTTACTTGAAAGAGAACTGAAGGTGGGCAAAGGTAGCTGGGCACATCCCTGTGATGCCGGGTCCAGGCAGGGTTTTTTTTGCTCTCTCTGCCCCATTTTATTGATCTGAGTCCTCCATTCTGCCCCATCCAACATAGTGGGGCTCAGAGAACACAGATGGAACCCTTGGTGCCCCTTTCTGCCAAGGACAAATGCCTACCAGGGATCGAGGATGCTGGCTTGGAGTGGAAGTCTTTGGCGTGTCCTGGTCAACAAAGTGAAGGGGAGGGAAGGCAAAATTCCAGGAAATGGGAGCTTTTTTTCTCTTGCTTTGGAGTGGAGAGATCTGGATTTTGAGAAATGAGCAAGGATGTGGCCCTGTGTCCTGAGCTCCCCTGCTGTGGTGTGGGAGCTCTGCCCCATGTTCAGTTGATCTTGGTGAGAGAGAGAGATGGGGAGAAGGTTCAATTACTCCTGCCTTATTGTAGCTGTTTCCACAATGGCAGCGTGATGTAGGGAAGGGGTGGCTAAGTCATGTGAATGCCATTAGGGATGAGACAGACAGAGAGATTGAGAGAAAGAGAGAGAGACAGAGGAAGGGAGAGAAAGATAGAGAAAAGGTAAGACAGAGAGAAATGGAGAGAAAGAAAGAAACAGACTGAGACAAAGAAGGGGAAAGAGAGAGATAGAGACAAAGAAAGAAGAAGGAGAAGAGAAAGAGGCAGAGACATAAACGGGAGGGGAGACAGAGAGAGAGATAGAAGGAGAGAGACAGAGAGAAATTGAGAAAGGCAGACAGACAGAGAAAGACAGAAACACAGAGAGAGGGAGAGAGGCAGAGACAGACAGAGACACAGAGACAGAAACACAGAGAAAAAGAGTGAGTCAGAAACAGAGAGACACACAGAGAGAGACGGAGACAGAGAGAAACAGAGAAAGGCAGACAGACACAGAGAGATTGAGAGAAAGAGAGCGAGACAGAGGAAGGGAGAGAAAGATAGAGAAAAGGTAAGAGAGAGAAATGGAGAGAAAGAAAGAAACAGACTGAGACAGAGAAGGGGAAAGAGAGAGATAGAGACAAAGAAAGAAGGAGGAGGAGAGAAAGAGACAGAGACATAAATGAGGGGGGGACAGAGAGAGAGATAGAGCAAGAGAGAGACACAGAGACAGAGAGAGAAATTGAGAAAGGCAGACAGACAGAGAGATTGAGAGAAAGAGAGAGACAGAGGAAGGGAGAGAAATTGAGAAAGGCAGACACAGAGAAAGACAGAGACAGAAACACAGAGGGAGAAAGCCAGAGCCAGAGAGACAGAGACTAGAGCCGTCAGTAGAAGGCTTTTTATGTATAAAATAAAGTAGAATTTACTTTTTAAATAGTATTTTATTTTTCCAAATACATGTAAAGATAATTTTCTTTTTTTATTAAAGCTTTTTATTTACAGTTATTTTTCTACATTGACCTTTGCAAAACATTCTGTTCCAAATTTTTCTCTACTTCCTTTTTCTACTTTTTTCTACTTTTCTCTACTTCTTTTTCTCATCTGCTGCCATTTCACTCTCCTCGCTTACTTTTTCTTACTTCCTGTTCCCAGGGAGAGTGGGCTGCCCTCTCAAAACTTATCTCTAATCTTAAAAACTACATTCATGTTTCTGTTTAATTAGTTCTGAATGCTGGCTTGATAAGGTGATGGAACCCAGCTGCCTCTCATCAGAGGAAATGATTATTGTGAAGCCAAAGAGAAAGGGGGAGGAGGAGATGGCCAGACAGATTCAGACAGACTGAAAAGAAGGGGACAGAAAACAGGGACTCTGCCTGAAATGCCAGGGGAAGGAGTGACTCTCCCTGACTGGGGGCTCCTGAGCCATGTGGGAGGACAAGACATTGTTATAGTCACCAGATTTCCCAAAATGAAACGAAGGATGCTTGGATCTGTTCTTCTACAAGTTCCGTCCCCGGAGTAGCACAATGAAAGTCTAAAAAGTGTCCCATGTGGTGGGGACTCAGTTTTGTCATGGGGACCCCTTGGCCCTTCACTCCAGGAATAGTGAGGGACTACTAGAGAGTAAGTTGTGATTGGTGGAGGAAGAAGGATGTGGCTGGGCAAGGCAGGGGATGGCCAACTCCTCCACCTCTTGAGAAGTCCAGCAAGTAACCTTTCCCAGCTTGTGCTAATAATTCTCAGAAACCTGGCTACTCTAAGTTAATTAATCCTTATTAAAAATAAGGAATGTTGAAGATCCCACTGTGTGCAAGACAATAAACATGTCAAAAAAAATTTATCAAGTATCTGCTATGTGTCAGGTACAGACATAGGTTGTTTCATTGTGCTTTACCGATACTAATTTTTTTTTTTTACAGATTGAAGTTTGGGGGTAACCCTGTCTCCAGGGTTTTTCCAGCAGCATATGCTTACATCACATTTCTTTTTCTTTCTTTTTTTTTTTTCCCCTTGAGGCAGTTGGGGGTAAGTGACTTGCCCAGGGTCACACAGCTAGGGAATGTTACGTGTCTGAGACCACATTTGAACTCAGGTCCTCCTGACTTCAGGGCTGGTGCTCTATCCACTGCGCCACCTAGCTGCCCCTCACATCACATTTCTGTGTCACATTTTGGTAATTCTCAAAATATCAAACTTTTTCATTATGATTACATATGTTATGGTGATCTGTGATCAGTGATCTTTGATGTTACTTTTGTAATTGTTTTGGGGATCCTTGAATTGTGCCCATAGAAGATGGAAAACTTTATTGTTAAATCTCTGTGTTGTAACTGCTCCACCAACTGTTCCCTCATTCCTCTCCTCCTTGGGCCTCCTTATTCCTCGAGACACAACAATATTAAATAAAATTATATAAACTTAGTTGATAAAGCAGTTTGATTATCTTGGTTTGAGAGAATTGGTTCTAATTTTGAAAGACATTCTAATGTGGATGACATGCTATCAAAAGACATTTGAAATCTTTCATGACAGAAAGAGTCAATCAGGATGACAAACTTCACTGTTATTTTATTTCAAGAAATTGCCAATTTTCAGCAACCACCTCAGCCATCAGCAAGTCCCACTCTGATCAATCAACAGCCATCAACATTGAGGCAAGATCCTTCATCAGCAAAGATTGCAACTCACTAAAGATTGATGATTAATTAATCAGTTAATCAGATGATGGTTATCATTTTAGCAATAAAGAATTTTTACTTTTTATTTTTCCAAATACATGTAAAGATAATTTTCTTTTTTTATTAAAGCTTTTTATTTACAGTAACTTTTCTACATTGACCTTTGCAAAACTTTCTGTTCCAAATTTTCTCTACTTCCTCCCATTCCCTCCCCTAGATGGCAGGTAGTCTAATATGTGTTAAATATGTTAAAATATATGATAAATCCTCATTGTTGAAGAGAACCATGTCCATCAGAATTGATCATCATATAGTCTTGTTGCCAGATATAATGATTTCCTGGTTCTGCTCATTTCACTCAGCATCAGTTCATGCAAGTCTCTCCAGGCCTCTCTGAAATCCTCCTGTTGGTCGTTTCTTACAGAACAATAATATTCCATGACATTCATATACCATAATTTATTCAGCCATTCTCCAATTGATGGGCATACATTCAATTTCCAGTTAAAGATAATTTTCAACATCCATTTTGGTAAAACTTTTTGTTCTAAATTTTTCTCCTCTTCCTCACCTTCCCCCCCCCACCCTGAGATGGCAAGCAATCTGATAAAGATTAAATATGTGCTATCCTTTTAAACATATTTCCATATTTGCCATGTTATGCAAGAAAAATCAGATCAAAAGGGAAAGAAACAACTAACCAACAAACAAAAAGTGAAAATACTATGCTTTGATTCATACTCGGTTTCCATAGTTCTCTTTTTGGATGCAGATGGCTCTCTCCATCCCAAGTCTATTGGAATTGCCTTGAATCACCTCATTGTTGAGAAGAGCCAAGTCCATCACAATTGATCATCACATAATCTTGTTGTTATTGTGTACAATGTTTTCTTGATTCTGATCACTTCCCTCGGCATCAGCTACAGAGGTCTTTCCAGGTAAAGTATTTTTTAATTAAGGGATGTACATTTTTTTAAGACATAAAGACATAGTGCTTTGGGGCTTCCTTGCTATCAATGGACTGTTCAAGGAAAGACTCTGAGAGGGAGTAAGGCAGGAATCTGCCACTGGCAATAAGGGTTATCATGCTTCTGTGACTCTAAACTCAACTTTCTCTCTCCAGCAATCCTAAAGAGCTCTGGATGTTTCTGCCGCCAGGTCTTCATGAGAGCATGGAGACCCTTTAGGATTGCTTCCTTGGGCTTAGTATAAGTTTAATGCTGTCTCTTTTCTGCCCTGCAATGTTTCTGTTTGGGGAACGGTACCTAATGCGAACACTGAGCATGGAAGGAAGTAGAGGGCAACAGGGTGAGAGATGGAATGGGAAAAGGATCTTCGCCAGGATGAACACCCGATGGAATTTAGAGCTAGAAGGTTATCTAAAACACGCTCCCATTTTTACAGCTGAGGAAACTGAGGCTCAGAGAGGAGCAGGGATTTGCCCAGTGCTCCACAGCTGGCACAGTCACAGAGGCAGAATTCAAGTCCAGGTCTTATGGCTCTAAACCCAAAGTGCTCTTGGTATCTCAGCCCCCATTTCCCCGCCCACACAGTTTGGCCAAAAACTGGTTTATAAACGTTTGGTGGTTGCAAATCCAATCCATTTGATGAAGTTTACAATTGGCACCAAATGATAGAGCTCGGATAGCAATCTTTAGTTCAAAATGCGAGGCACGAGATTCAAGGCACATGCAAACAATTTACAATGATTTTTTCTTTGCTAAAAGGTACCTTTTTATTTTTATTTTTATTTAAGGGAAGAGGTTAAAGACAAAATGAAGAGGTAAAATAGATACCAAAAAACATGAAATAGATTTGGGAGAACATATAGGTTGCAAAAGGGGGTTTTAACAATTAACAATGGAAAGGACAAGTTCCCCAGTTAATCAGGAGAAAGGGAATATGCCATGAGGTTGGAGTATGTCATTAATTAATCCAGAGAGGATTCTTTAAAAGTCTTTAAAAGACTTAGATTTAAGAAGGAGAAAGAAAGATACTATGAGCTAACCCAAAAGGGATTCAGGAAAGATGGTGTAGATTTATAGGAGAAATTTATCCTTGGAGTTTGACATCATAACTTGGCTACAGTAAGGTAGGGTTTCCCAAGACTTCCACAGGAGTGGGACTGTAATGCTGCCCTTCCCTGTCTGCCTCAGAGAGTATTATAATCTTATTAGTACTTCAGGCTTTCTCTGCCAATCTACCCTGCTTATTCAGGACCTCATCTAATCCCCACTTAGGATGTGATAGGGCAGAAAGCTGTCCCCACCTTCTCATCCATAACTCCCTGGCCAGGAAGCCCTGCAGCCCCATTCTACTTGGAATGTCAACTCTGTGGGAGCTCAGTTTCCAGTCAGGCCCAGGGCAGCAGCTGAAGCTGGCCACCCAGGAGGACCTGCTGGGTGGTTCTTGAACTTCCATTGAACACGCAATACTTGTTTCTCCCACCAAGCTTCAGATGAGGCTGGAGGCAGGGTTGAGGAAAAATCTGGGGCATTAGAGGGAAGGGTCTAGACAAAAGAGACTCCTTTTTCAAAACTGTAGCTACCTTTAATATAGCTTGAATCATTTACCAGTCATTACTGTGGAAACCTGATGGACCTAAAGTATCTGCCCCCAACTAGATGGACACAGAAGATGGAATGCTGGACTTAGTATCCTAGAAGACCTAAATTCAAATCCTATCTCAAACACTAGCTGTGTGAATCTGAGAAAGTCACTTAATCTGTTTGCCTCATCTTTACAAGGGGGATCATAATAGGACCTACCTCTCAGGCTTGTGAGATGATAATAATGAGGAAATAAAGGTAAAATGATTAGTTAACCTTAATATACTATCTAAATGTTAGTTAACAATCCTTCATCGGTTCTTGTACCTTTTGACTCTGAAAAGTTTCCTCAAAGAAATGGAGGCTGATAAGGAGAGAAGAAAACCAGTAAAGAAAGAAGGACCACTGTGGAACATCTGTTTGGACCCAGTTAGGGGAGCTGATTATTAAAATTTCAGTATGAGCATTTACGCCTTGGAAATAGGCAAATGCAACAAATCAGGGTTTGATTTATTAACTTCTGTATTATGTTGCATATGTATATGTAAGCATATAATGAAGAAAATGTTCATGATGCAAATTAAGCTTTAATGTGTGTAGTGGGTCAATTTTCATTTTTGGAGAGCTGGTTGTTAAATATACACCAGCAGATCATAGCTGGGAACCCTCCAGGCTCACTAGGATGGCAAGTAAGGAGGAATATAGAACATAGGAGGCCAGGCTGGACCTGGAATGCTCACAATTGCCAACCTGAGTGAAAATGATAAGACCAGCAGCTTGTGGAACAGCTCTCTTAACACCTTCCCTCTTTCTTGGCCATATAATTTGAGCAGCCTTCTATTCCCTTTTGGGAGTGGGAAGCTGTTTCCTAATTATCCCCAGTTATTTCCTTCCCTCTTTTCCCTCTAATATGGTGGAAGGCGTGGGAGAGAAAAGCATTGTCCATTCCTTCTCAGGGGCAGGCATTGGCAGCTTTATGTCCTTGTTTATTTTTTCCTCAATTATGTGTAGGAGCAATTTTTAATATTTGTTTTTTTTAATTCCCTCTCTCTTCTCCCCCTTCATTAAGAAGACAAACAATTTGGTATAGGTGCAATCACACAAGATATATTCCATATTTCTCATGCTGTGAAAGGAAACACAGACACTCCCCTCCAATAGACCAAGAGAAATAAAGTAAAAAAAACCAAAAACTATGCTTCAATCTGCATTTGGACTCTAACAGTTTTCTCTCAGGTGGCAGAAAAAATTTTCATCATGAATATTTTGGAATTTCTTGGATCATTGTATTGCTAAGAAAAGCTAAGTCTTTCATAGTTGATCATCCTCCAATATCACTGTTAGTAGGTATAATGTTCTTCTGAGTTCTGCTCATTTCACTTTGCATCAGTTCATGTAAGTCCAGGTTTTTCTGAGAACATACTGCCCCTCATTTATTTTTTATAGTGGTATTCCATCATAATCATTTACCTCAACTTGTTCAGCCTTTTCCCAAGGAATAGATGCTTTTCCCAATGGATAGATATTCCTTCAATTTTCAATTATTGCTTTAATGAGCTGTTTTAAATATTTGTGTACATATAGGTTCTTGTCCTTCTTTATCTCTTTGAAATACAGACTACCAGTGGTATTTCTGGGTCCCAGAGTTTTTTGTTTGTTTGTTTGTTTTAAAGCTTTTTATTTTCTTTCTTTTTTTTCCCTGAGGCAATTGAGGTTAAGTGACTTGCCAAGGGTCACACAGCCTAGAGAATGTTAAGTGTCTGAGACCAGATTTGAACTCAGGTCCTCCTGACTTCAGGGCTGGTGCTCTATCCACTGTGCCACCTAGCTGCCCCAAAGCTTTTTATTTTCAAAACATATGCACAGATAATTTTTCAACATTGACCGTTGCATAGACTTGTATTTCAGATTTTCCCATTCTTCCCCCCACCCCTCCCCTAGATGGCAAGCAATCCAATATGTTATATATGTTAAAATATGTGTTAAATCCAATATGTGTAAACGTATTTATACAATTCTCAAATCAAAAGGGAAAGAAAATGAGTAAGAAAACAAAATGCAAGCAAACAACAATAAAAAGAGTGAGAATGCTATTTTGTGAATCACATTTGGTTCCCAGAATCCTCTCTCTGGGTGTAGATGGCTCTCTTTGTCACAAGATCGTTGGAACTGGCATCAATCCTCTCACTGTTGGAAAGAGTCACGTTCATCAGAACTGATCATCAAATAGTCTCGTTGCTGTGTATAATGTTCTCTTGGTTCTGCTCATTTCACTCAGCATCAGTTCATGCAAGTCTCTCCAGGCCTCTCTGAAATCATCCTGCCGGTCGTTTCTCACAGAACAATAATATTCCATAATATTCATATACCATAATTTATTCAGCCATTCTCCAATTGATGAGCATCCATTCAGTTTCCAGCTGGTGTAGCTTGTACTCCACTCTCACCTTAGTCCCATAGACCTCTCCTGCCAACCTTCTAAGTTGTCTTGGGCTAGAAAATGGTTTCACCTTGTTCTTATATAGGTTCTACCACAACAGAATTTATTTTGAGGCATTTAAAAAATTGTTTGGAACAGAATCTGGGAGAGCTGAGGTAGCCCTGACTTTTTTCCATCATTTAGTTTCTGCCTCTCTTTCAAAACTTTTATTAGGAACCTCAGTGGCCAACTACAATGAGATTATTTGTCTATGCAACAGAGTGTAACTGAGGGAGGGGCAGCAAGTTGGCACAATGGATAAAGTTCTGGGTTTGAAGTTAGGAAAACCTAAGTTCAAATCTAACCTCAAATATTAATTAGATATGTAATCGTGGGCAAATCATTCAGCTCTGTTTGCCTTATTTTCCTCATTTACAAAATGAACTAGAAAAGGAAATGGCAAAAAAAAATCCAGTGTCTTTGCCAAGAAAATCCAAAATGGGGTCATGAAGAATCAAGAATGATTAAAAACAACAACAAGCCAAAACTCAAAAAGGGAGAGGAGTTTTAGATTATTTTTTTTCTCAGTGGCTGCTGTTTGAGGGTGAGTTAATCTGAAAGAAGATATATGCAATTTATTGGTAACATATTCAAAATATTTTATATCCATAACTTATTTCCCTTTAAAATCAGTTTGAGAAGAACTGTTAAGGAGCCCAATGTGAAAAGCTTGGTTGGAGTGGAGCTCCATTGGAACCATTTCTGCTTGAGAACTCTGGGTGTGACTAACATTGCCCCCAGTGCAATCTGATGATAATTGTTGGAGGCACCATGGGGGCTCAATCAGTCCCCAACTTGAGTGACAACCACTCAATGAAAGTCAGGAGGATGACAAATGGATGAGAGCTCAAAGATCTTATTTTTCAGAACTGGTGACTAAAACTATCAGCAGGGTAGAGATTTATCCAGGTTTTAAGAAGGGAGCAGCAACAGACCCAGCTGGCACTTGAAACCAGGTTTAGTGACTTCACTGGCCTGAGAAAGCTCTGGAGAGATTCTAGTGTTAGATGACCCAGATTTTGCAGGTAAGTAATATATGCCCACCTAATGGAAAATAGGGAAACAGAGGCATCTGAGGAAGAACAGGGAAGGGTAAGGGACAGGCAGAAGAAAAGGAGGGAGAAAAAGAAGAAGAAAAAATAAGGGAATAAATAAATAGAGGAACAGAAAGGAACATTGTTAAGCACCTACTATGTGCCAGGCACTGTGCTAACTAGTTGTCAAACATCATCTAATTTGATCCTCACAACAACCCTGGGAGATAGGTGGTATTATTATCCCCAATGTACAGATGAGGAAACTGAGGCAAATAGATGTTAAGTCATATAGCTAGTATTCGAGGCAGTATTTAAATTGCAATATTTTTGACTTTAGTCCTGGCCAGTGCATTATGTAGTGTGCCATCTATCTGTTTCCAACGAAAGAGAAGGAAGATGAGCAGGGGAAAGCCAAACCCCAGAAAAAGAATCTGGCAATTTAGTCATAACGTGAAAGTGATCCAGAATTGGGAATTAACCTGAGGAGAAGCAAGGGGATGAACAGCTAGGCTTACCTTGACACAAAAAGAAATTCACAGGGAGCTAGAGAGTCCAGCAGATCATTGACAAGAATAAGCCCAGTGAGGCTAGAGCAGACACAGTGTAGGGGGGGGTACCCATTGGGTTGAGCCCTAGAAAGGGGCAGTTCTGAGAGGGCTGCAGCTCCAGCAGAGTCCATTGGGTTAACTGGGTAAAGTAGGGCCTCCCCTCCAAGTAGAGCCCCATTTCTGAGGGTGAGGTGGTCAAATAATGTGGCTTAATTGAGACCACTTAGAAAGTGGGAAAGGAACCATTTTCCTTTTCCACTCTAGGCCCAAGGAAGAGTTCTGAATTTTTAAGCTGCTGGTCTGTGAAAAAGCTTTCTTAGATTCCTCTGACAGGCAGCCTAGTGGAGTGCAAAAAGCATGGGATTAAAATGAGAAGTGAGAAGATCTGGCTCCATTATTTTACTACTTGTTTGACCTCAGACAAATAACTTCACCTATTTCTGAGCCTCAGTTTCCTCATCTATACAAAAGGATAATATTATCTGAAATACTTCCCTTTGGGGGAAGTATGAGATCCCCTGAGTACAATGCTTTGCAACCTTAAATGAATATCAGCTATTATCACATGTCCCAGGATGGGCAAAAGCATCTCTTATAAACCTTAGCACAGCACAGAAATGGGAATTATTATTATTAGAATGAAGAGAAATCATGAGAATAAAAATAAAAATCTGTGAAGAATCAGGAGATTTATTACCAACCAGCCAGTTTGTAGAACCAGAGATTGAGATCTAGCCCAACTTCTTTTATTAGCATTTTTTTTCAGAGCCCAGCACAGTGTCTGGCACATAGTAGACATCTAGCAATTGAATTAAATTGAATTCAATACACTCGAAACCAGGTCTAGTGACTCTAAACTCACTGGCCTGAGAAGACTGTAGAGATTCTAGTATGGGATGATCCAGTTTCTGCAAGTAAGTAATATGTGTCCATCTAATGGAAAATAGGGAAATTGAGGTACCTGAGGATAAATAGGGAAGGGGAAGGGACAGGTATTGAATTAAATAAAAAGAATTTAAAAGGGGCAGTTAGGTGATGCAGTGAATAGAGCACCAGCCCTGAAGTCATGAGGACCTGAGTTCAAATCCTGCCTCAGACATTTAACATTCCCTAGCTGTGTGACCCTGGGCAAGTCACTTAACCTCAATTGCCTCAGCAAAAAAAAAGGGGGGGGACAGGTATTGAATTAAATAAAAATAATTTAAAAGGGGCAGCTAGGTGATGAAGTGAATAGAGCACTAGCCCTGAAGTCAGGAGGATCTGAGTTCAAATCTGGCCTCAGACACTTAATACTTCCTAGCTGTGTGACCCTGGGCAAGTCACTTAACCCCAATTACATCAGCCAAAAAAAAGAAAAAAAAGAATTTAAAAATATCTTCTCAAAATATAACTGCTTTCAAGGATTTCCCAACCCAACTGTGATGGGTGACATCATAGAAGAGACAAGAGGAGTACTTGGGAGAAGCACAAAACTGTTCTAGAGGATGAAATGATGTTTCCTCTCCTCCTTCCCAGCTCTTGGATCCAACGCAAACAGCAGCAAACATTCATATAGCCCCTACTGCAAGCTGAGCCCTAGACTGGAGCTGAGGGAGCTCCATCCTCAAATGATGGTGTATTTCCTGATCTATGTATATGTTTCCTCCTCTGGGGAATGTAAGCTCCTTGAGGACAGGATAGTTTCCTTTTTGCCTCTGTATCTTCATGATCTGGCACACAGTAGGTGCTTAATAAATGTTGTTGATGGTTGGAAAGTGCGCAGCTAATATGATTCAATGTATCCTAGTATCCTGCCCTCAAGGAGTTTTCCATCAACTTGGGGGATAAGACTCAATCACAGATAATGCTATATATTATTTCCTGTTCATATCTTTTTTTCTATACATATTTCCACATTTATCATGTTGCATAAGAAAAATCAGATCAAAAAGGGAAAAAAGTGAGAAAGGAAAAAAAAAGCATCATCTAATTTGATTCTCACAACAATCCTGGGAGTTGCTCTTGTGTCTTATAAGAAAATGTCCCGTGTGGTCTCAAGAGGAAGGGGGAAGATGTTGTTTGTTTTTTATTGATTAGAAAATCACAGAAGCATCCAGGAGAAGATGCTATTGGAGTTGCTCTGTTTTAAAAGATCAGGTCGGGAGTGGAGAGAGACTCAGGGAAAAAAACTTCATGTGAATGAAGGAATAGACTCATTCTGCTTCTCAACTCTGCTCCAAATCCCAGGGTAGAACCAGGAATGACAGGTGAAAATGGCCATAAAGATTTATTAATATTTATCAACAATAACAGCTATTATTTATACAGTACTTTAAGTTTGGCAAAGTGCTTTTATATATGCGACCTGTGAATAGGTGCTATTATGACCGATTACATTTGAGGAAACTGAGGTAGAATGAGGTTCAAAGGCTTGCCCAGGCTCACACAACTAGGAAGTGTCTGAGGCAGAATTCAAATTCAAGCCTTCCTTTCTCCAGGGCTAGAGCTGTCCCATCATCCCCCAGGCTCATATATAGAGAGTTGGAAGGACCTTAGAGGCCTTTATCTCCCCCTCAAATCCCATCCCATCACCCTCCCCTATCAGTCTTTCTGACTCCACATCCAACACTAAGAAATGCTGCCTCTTCCGTGTGGCCGTTAGCAGCCTCCATGATACAGCTCCACTGGACTTTCCCAGACATTCTGCATTTCTCTTTCTCAAATCCTCTGCCCCACCTTCCCATGGGTTGCCTTGCTCACCTCCCCTTGAGGCTCAACTCCAGATTATTCATTTCTTGTGAGATCTTGGCCAAGCTTTCCTCTGCACTCTCAGCTCAATTCATTCCCTTCCTCTTTGCAGTTCCCCTTCACGCTTGCTCTTCCCCTATTAAAATGCAAGTCTCTTGAGGACAGGAACCATCTGTATTCTCACATTTGTGTTCCCAATGCTTCACACAGTCCCTGGCACACAGCAAGTGCTTAATAAAAATACGATTTGCCTGCCTGCCTATTTGTCTGTCTAACATTCATCTTTCTCCCACTTCATGTTCTGTTTCTGGTCTCCTTCCCTTGCTTAAGTGCCATGCTTAAACTGCCTTCCTTTCAGTTTTTTTTTTTTTTTTTTTAATTTCCCTAAGACTCAGGTCAGACTTTCTCTGGGAAACATTTCTTGTTTTTCTGCTGGCTTGTGCTCTTTGCATCCTCAAATGATGGTGTATTTCCTGATCTATGTATATGTTTCCTCCTCTGGGGAACGTAAGCTCCTTGAGGACAGGATAGTTTCCTTTTTGCCTCTGTATCTTCATGATCTGGCACACAGTAGGTGCTTAATAAATGTTGTTGATGGTTGGAAAGTGCGCAGCTAATATGATTCAATGTATCCTAGTATCCAGCGCCAGAATAGACCTTAGAGGAGGCAGCTGGGGGGGCATAGAAAGAGTGCTGGATTTGGACTCACAAAACCTGTGTACAATTCCTGGCTCTGATGGTTATTTGCATAACACTGGACAAGTCAATCCCCCTCTCTAGCCCTCAATTTCCACATCTCTAAAATGGGACACTCAGGGAGGACTGGCACTTCTGGTAGGAGGGTTCATCAGTGTCTACCTGGCACTCAACTCTCACCTGTGGCTCCAAATGGCGGCTACACTCTGGTAAACCCTCTCGGCAGAGGGGCTAGCCCAGGTTAAGGGGAGCCATTTGGTTCAAACCTTTGGCAAGTTAGGGGGATGTCTACTTCAAGCATGTGTAGACTTCCCCTAGCTGAATGGGCAGATGAAAACGATTTGTTCCAGAGATCAGGAAGGTGGCTGATGGGGTCAGCCATCAAAGATGTCAAAGTCATCCACTGCATCCTGGGCTTTAGCCAGCCATCTGGATTTTTGTCTTGCGGCTGGATTTCCCTGGAAAGAGTAAGCTGATGACTTTGTGCAACTCCGCCTTACCTAAATCCAACTCACAAAAGAGTCAATACATCACCCCCTGTCGTTGGTCCTCTTCAAAAAGGAAGGGCAAAACAAGAAGGGGATCCTAGTATTTGGAAAGATCAGTTCAACACTTTCACTTACATAAATGGGGATACTGAGGCCAGAGAGGAATTACACAGCTAGGAAGAGGTAGGACTGGAATTGGAGCCCAGGGACTGATCCCATTGCTCTACATAACATCCCGAACTGCTTCCTGTAATTTAGTACCAAAATTAATATATTGCATCTTTTGATGAGGGAAGAAAGGGGATGTGGTCTATGTTTCAGAAAGCAGGATTTTAAGAGCTTTTAATACTCTAGTTCAATCCAATCCAGTCTAATCCAAATCAGCTCAAGTTAGATCAGGTCAGTACTGCCCAATGGATGCCAGGTAAACAGTAATTTTTATGAAACTTCCTTCTCTAAGGTCCTAGCTACAAATCAGCCAACCGCGGCCCTCTTGTGGCCAAGCAGAAATCTTCCATGGGAGACGATTTAGTCTACCAATGCCCTCTTGTGGCCATCAGGCAATCCTGCATGGGGGAATGATTTAGCCTACTGGTGCCCTCTTGTGGCCATTAGGCAATCCTGCATGGGGGAATGATTTAGCCCCCTGATATTCCATTGTGGCCAACCACAAATCTTCTATGGGAGACAATTTAGTCTATTAGTGCCCCCTTGTGGCCATAAGGCAATCCTGCATGGGGGAATGATATAGCCTACTGGTGCCCTCTTGTGGCCATTAGGCAATCCTGCATAGGGAAATGAAAGCCCACTGGTGCTCTATTATGGCCAACCAGAAATCTTCCATGGGAGATGATTTAGTCTACTAGTGCCCTCTTGTGGCCATCAGTCATCCTGCAGGAAGGAATGATTTAGCCTATTGGTGCCCTCTTGTGGCCATCAGGCAATCCTGCATGTGGGAATGATTTAGTCCACTAATATTCTACTGTGGCCAACCAGTAATCTTCCATGGGAGACGATTTAGTCCACTAATGCCCTCTTGTGGCCATCAAGCAATCCTGCATGGAGGAATGATTTAGCCTACTGGTGCCCTCTTGTGGCCATCAGGCAAT
>JAJPUD010007973.1:64656-97689 GCA_023553655.1 Myrmecobius fasciatus
ACTGGTGCCCTCTTGTGGCCATCAGGCAATCCTGCATGGGGGAATGACAGCCCACTGGTGCTCTATTATGGCCAAAAAGAAATCTTCCATGGGAGATGATTTAGTCCACTGGTGCCCTCTTGTGGCTATCAGGTAATTCTGCATGAGAGATGATTTAGTCTACTAGTGCCCTCTTGTGGCCATCAGTCATCCTGCATGGGGGATGATCTAAAATCCTGTTTATAAGACTTGGCCCCTGATTCATCAGAGTTATTTCCACCTAGTTAAAGGTGGAAGATCATTGTTGTCACTGAAAGAGCCAAGACAGATTGATAGTTACGGAAAGAAGACCCTGTCACTTCTCTACAAAAACAAGTTTTTCTAGTACTTGATTTTGGTTCTATCCCCTGGACACCTTCCATAGGGCTCTAGTCTATTGTTGTCTCAAGGTTAAGAGCTAGGAAGAAAAAGAAAAAGGCGGGCAGTAGCAAGGATCAGTGGAGTGGCTATGAGGTCTGTCACTGGGACCATGAGCCTCTTCTACAGTGAGAAAAGCTGGACTTGGAATAAAAGGTCCAGGGTTCAAATACCAGCTCTATGGTTTATTACTTTTGTTGGCAAGTCATTTCTCCCACTCCGTTTTTTTCATCTATAAAATGCAGGAATTGTCTTGGTCTTTTTCCCCCCCAATAGGATTTTATTTTTCCAAATACATGTAGTTTTTAACATTCGTTTTTGTAAGACTTTGTGTTCCAAATTTTTCTCCCTCTCTCCTTCCCTTATCCCCCTCCCAAAAAAACAGTAAACAATATAGGTTAAATATGTGCAAGAAAAATCAGACCAAAAGGGGGGAAAAACATGAGAAAAAAGCAAGCAAACAACAAAAAAGGTGAAAGGAGTATGCTTCAATCCACATGCAGTCTCCATAGTTAGCATTTTCCATCCCAAGTCTATTGGAATTGTCTTGGATCATCGCACTGCTGAGAAGAGCCATGTCCATCATAGTTAATCATCATACAATGTTGCTGTAACTGTGCACAATGTTCTGCTCACCTTACATCAGTTTACGTAAGTCTTTTCTGAAATTAGCCTGCTCATCATTTCTTTTTCTTTTCTACTTTTATTGCAAGGCAATTGGGATTAGTGCCCAAGGTCACACAGCTAGTAAGTGTTAAATGTCTGAGATTGGATTTGAACTCAGGGTCTCCTGATTTCAGGGCTGATGCTGTACCATCTAGATGCCCTAATGCTCATAATTTCTTACAGAACAATAATATTCCATGACATTAATATACTATAGTTTATTCAGCCATTCTCCAATTGATGGGCATCCATTGTTTCCAGTTTCTTGCCACTACAAAAAGAGCTGCCACAAACATTTTTTCACATGTGGGTCCCTTTCTCTCTTTTAAGATGTCTTTAGGATAAGACCCAGAAGAGACAATGAAGGATCAAAGGGTACACACAGTCTGATAACCCTTTGGGTATAGTTTGTCTTGGTCCATCTCTAAGCTTTCTTCTAGTTCTGAATCCCAGAACACTGGAGCCTCTCTGAATGGTGGAGAGATCTGTGAGCCTGTTTCCCTGGCCTAGTGACTAGATGGGTTTCCCAGAGCTGCTCACCTTTTCACTGGTTAAAAGCAAAAGCCCTGAGCTATTAGTTTCTGGGACAGTAGTTTCCATAGACCCTTAGAAGGGTACATGGACACTGGCCAATCCATTTCAGAAGAATCCCAGTTGATCTTACAAAGAGAATACATTCAATTTTCTAAGTCAAGGAGCATGTTGTTGGATCCTCAGCATTACTCACTGAGGTGGGCAGAGCAGGTATTCCCATTTTAAGATGCAAATATTGAGGCTCAAAGTTGATAAGTGACATATTCAAGATCTCACAAGTCATGGGCAAAAGTAGCTTGGGATTGTGCTGCCCTGATTGTTCCTCAATTGATCCTCAATGTTCTCAACATATGCTACTGAATCACTAAATGAGACAGATTGTATGGACCTGCCACTGGGTGTGTGTGTGTGTGTGTGTGTGTGTGTGTGTGTGTGTGTGTGCAGGAGACAAGCAGAGAGAAAGGGAGAGGGTGTGTGTGTGTGTGTGTGATGTGTGTGTGTGTCTATATGTGGGAGAGGAGGAAGAGAGAGAGGGAGAATGTGCACACATGAGAGAGACAGAAAGAAGAAGTTGGAGAGAGGAATAAAAAGAAAAGTTAGGAGGGAGACAGAAGAGAGAGAAAAAGGGAGAGAGAAGAAGAGAGAGAGACAGAGGCAGAGACAGACAGGAGAGAGAGAGAGGTTAGGAGGGAGAGAGAGAAGAGAGCTGGAGAGACAGAGATAGAGACAAAGAGAAAAGACAGAGAGGAAGAAAAAGAGAAAAGTTAGGAAGGGGAGAGAGAAGAGTTAGAGAGAGGGATGAAAAGAGAGAGAGGAAAAGAGAGAAAAAGAAAGATACAGAGAAAGAGATAAAATGAGAAAAGTTAGGAGGAAGAAAAAGGAGAGCTAGGGAGACAGAAACAGAGATTAGAGACAGAGACAGAAAGACATAAAGAGAGAGTCAGAAGAGAGAGATATACAGAGAGAGACAAAGACATACAGACACATAGAGACAGAGACACACATATGGCGAGACAGATAGATAGAGACATACAGAGAAACAGAGAGATAGACACAGAGACAGAGACACACAGACAGAGACAGAGACAGAGAAAGAGACAGACAGAAAGACAAAGACAGAGACACAGAGAAACAGATAGAGATAGATAAAAAGAGACAGGGATGGAGACAGAGGGACACTGAGACTGATAACACTCAAAAGTCCTCACTGCTTCCCTATTATCTCTAGGATGAAATAAACACACCATATGCTGGGCATTCCAAGTCCTCCACAGGGTGACTCTGAGCTGCCTCTCTAGTTTTACTGGCATCACACCTAGCCTGTCAACTGTCCCCTGGCAACAACATTCAAATTACTGCTAATGTGCCATCCCCCCCATTTATAAAACATTTATTTTTCCTACCCTCTCTCTGCCCCCCACTATAAAAATAATAACAGAACCCTCATAACAAATATTCAGTCAGATACTACTGACCATGTCCCCAAATGCAGATTTCATATCTCCTCTTTATTGGGAAGTGGGTAGCATGCTTCCTCATTTGTACTCTGGAACCATAGTACATTCATTCATTTACTAAACATTTTATTAAGCTGCTACTACAAAAAGGAGGGAAAAGACAATTCTTGCCCTTAAGGAGCTTATAATCTTACAGCAAGACAACACACAAACAAATATATAAAAAGCAAACTATATACAGGCTAAATAGGAAATTAAAATAGGGAAGGCACTGAAATTAAGAGGGATTAGGGAAAGCTTCCTGTAAAAGGTGGGAAGGAAGTCAGGGGGTCAGTAGTCAGAGCAGAAGGAGGATAGCATCCCAGGTGTGGAACCATGGTTGATCATTACATTGATCAGAGTTCTTAAGTTTTTCAAAAAACTATTTGTTTTTAGAAAGTAGCCATTATTTTTTATTTATTTTGCTGAGACAATTGGGGTCAAGTGACTTGCCTAGGGCAACACTAGGGAATGTTAAGTGTCTGAGACCAGATTTGAACTCAGGTCCTCCTGACTTCTGGGCTGGCGCTCTATCCACTGCACCACTTAGCTGCCCCCAAAGTAGCATTATTTTATAATTTGTTCTCTCAGTTCTGGCCACTTTGCTCTGCAAAAGTTCACAAGAGTCTTCATAGGTTTCTCCAAAACCATCCCTTTCATCATTTCTTATGGTGCAGTAACATTTCATTCCATCCATATTCCATGATTTGCAGCCTTCCCACATGCCCTTTGCTTCCACTTTGCCAAGAGCAGCCAAGTGCTGCTGTAAATAATGTTGTTCAACTAGGTCTTTCCTAGTTTTTATTTGATCTCTTTGGGGTATAAGTGGTATTGCTGGGTCGGCACAATTTAGTGACTTTTAAAGTATAGTTCCAAATTGCTTTCTAGAATGGCTGGACCAATCCACATCTCTACGAAATACTGCATTAATGTACCTGTTTTCTAGCAGCTCCTCCAACCACTGTCATTTCCTTTGGCCAATCTAGTGGGTCTGAAATAGAACCTCAGAATTGTTTTAATTTGCATTTCTCTAATTGTTAGTGATTTGAAGAAAGTTCCCCCCCCCCCAATTATGACCATAGCTAGCTGGGATTTTTTTTTCCCTTCAGAACAGCCTTAGAACTTCCTTTCACTATTTTTCTATTAAGGAATGGCTCCTATTCTTATAAGTTTGGATCAGTTCCTTATATATCTTGGATATCAGATCTTTATTAGAGAAACTTCCCCCTAATAAATATATTTACTGCTTAGCTTTTAATTTTAACTTGGTTTTGTTTGTGCAAAAATGTTTTCACTTTATGTAATCACAATTGCCCGTTTTATCTTGTGTGTTCCTCTCCATCCTTTGTTTGGTCCTAAACTTTTCTCAGTCCTTAATGGAGAACACTATGTTCTTCCTCTTGCTCCTCTGATATGTTTATTGTGTGAACTTTGATTTGTAAGTCATACATCCATTTGGACCTTATCTTGGCAGACAATTAGATGTTGGCTTATACTTATTTCTGCCAGACTCCTGTCTGGTTTTCTTAGCAGTTTTTGAGAGTGAGTGAGCCTTTGCTCCAGGAGCTGGAGATTTGGAGTCTATCCAAACATTATTTCACTATATTTTTCGTTGTGAAGTTCATCTGTTCCACTGATAGTATTGGTACTATCATTCCGATGCTTATGGCTCTGTAGTAGCCCTACTGGGCTCTGCTAGTCCCCCTTCAGGAAAAGGAAGAGGAAAAGTGACTAGAAACAGCAGAATCTGGAAGTGCTCGAAGCTGGGATATCCTGGGGAACCTGAAATATGAACTTTCCAAAGTGGGTACCCCAGACTGTAGCCGCAGGGGTCAATGGGCCAGCCCACTGACCAGGATGGGATATACAGGAAGAGACAGTTCTCATAATAGGCTGGTAAGTAAAGACTTTCCTTTCCTGCAAGAATGGCCTTAAGGAAGGTTATTCCACTTGCTATTGCTGAGTTTCCTGAAGCTGGGGACTTACTTTTAGTACTTGGATGGGGAAAGATCACCAGTGCTGGGAAAGCTTCCACTCCAGAATCATCCCTGAATGCTCCTTTGCAACTCTGCAACTACTAGGTCACTAGTAGGAATTAGAATCTGGAACCAGAACCGAATAGGTGACATCATGCCCAGAGTCAGTGTACTTTTCTAGACCTCCAATTCCACTTCTCAGAAAGGAGGCTCACACCTGGCGACTGTATCCCACCAAGGCCATTGCCAATAAGGAAAGACACACAGCAGAATGTTCAGAGCTTCCCTCCGTGTGCTAATAAAAGATGTGCTCAAAGTTTAGGGAACAGCCAAACAAATTACATAAAGTTCACAGGACAGGATGGTACCCTAAAGAGGAACAAATATGAGGAATTCAGCCACCTGTAGAAAATGATGCAAGGTAAGGAGGGCAGAGAGAGAGAACAATTTACACAATGTTTCTAATGCTGAGGGGAAGAGGGGGAAGGCCTGTCTGGAGAGCCGCAAATCGAGGTTCAAATACAAGGGTCAGTGGTCAGTGTTGGTCCCACACTGCCCAAGTGAAAGGCCCCAGTGGTCTGTGATTCAAAACAAGTTTCTGTGATTCAAAAATGTATTTTTAAAAAGTACGTATAATTCTAGATCGAATCCGCAGGCAATAGTATTGACTGGATGAATGAATGACTATAAATCCTTTATCAGGAGCCTCCTATATGCCAAGAACTGTAACAAGTTCTGAGAACACACATATAAATGCAAGAGGATTTTCATATTAACATAAATTCAACGTTTACCAAGCCAAAGACAACAATGTTTGTTTCTATTACAATGGAGGCTCATTATTTGAGCTATTAAAAACGTGATACATGTAGCCATAATGTTAAGTCTGTAGACTGAACAGATATTATCAGAGTAATATTTTAAGTATTGATCTAATTTAGTAAATGTCTATTAAGTGGAATAGAGGAAAGCTATGTTAACTCTGGGCAGGTCTTACGACCAACAGGATGATTTCAGAGAGGCCTGGAGAGACTTGCATGAACTGATGCTGAGTGAAACGAGCAGAAACAGGAGATCATTATTCACGGCAACAACAAGACTATATGATGATCAATTCTGATGGACATGGCTCTCTGCAACAATAAAATGTTTCAGACCAGTTCCAGTTGTTCAGTGAAGAAAGCCATATACACCCAGAGAGAGATGAAATGTGGACCCCAACATAACATTTTCATGTTCTCTATTGATGTTTGCTTGCATTGCGTTTCCTTTCTCAGATTTTTTTTTCTTGTAGATATGATTTTTCCTGCATAATAATGATAAGTGTGGAAATATATGTACATATATTACATTTGTCAAGTATTTTAACATAATTAACATGTAGTGGATATCCTGCCATCTAGGGGAGGGGTGGGGAGTAGGGGGGAAAATTTGTAACAGAAAGCTTTGTAAGGTCAATGTTGAAGAATTACCCATACATATGTTTTGCAAATTAAAAGTTTTAATAAAAATAAATAAAAATCTTTCCTAGTTTAAAAAAAACAAAAAAAACCCCAAAACTCTGGGCAGTTCTTGATCTCTCAATGCTGCAGGCGAAGAAATAGTGGTGGATCAGTGGGAGAGGTTAGTACACAACAAATAACAGTCAATGACTATAGTAATCTACTGTTTGATAAACCCAAAGACTCCAGTTTCTGGGATAAGAACCCACTATTTGACAAAAATTGGTGGGAAAACTGGAAAACAGTGTGGCAGAAACCAGGCATAGACCAACATCTCACAGGCTACACCAAGATCAGATCAAAATGGGTTCATGATCTAGACATAATGGATAATAGTATAAGCAGATTAGGAAAGCAAGGGATAATCTACTTGTCAGATCTTGGGAGAAGGAAGGAATTTATAGCTAGAGGAGAAATAGAGGCCATTACGAAATCCAAAATGGATAATTTTGATTACATTAAATTAATAACTTTTTGCACAAATAAAATCAATGCAACCAGGAGGCAGGGAAACAACTGAATAGCTGAACAAAATTGTGGTGAATGGACAAACTCCTATCTGGGGCCTTGTACTGATTCCTCCAGATGCTATCTTTCCCCCAAAATTGCCTTTATCTTTTTCCAAATGACAATTTCCCAAAACACAGCTGAACACAGAGGATCCCATAGGAAACCATTAAGTTCTATTTTATGCCATTCACTTTTTAAAAATTTATTTTATGCCACTCACTTTTAAAAAAGATAAATAATAAATTCTACCTGCTATTTTAAAAATAATTACACACACAGACACAGACACACACAGGATCTGTTGGGGAAGACCCCGACCACCACCTGCACAAGGTTCCTGGAGGAGGCGGGTTTGGGGTTAAGCCCTGGAGGATGGGCAGGCTGAGGGCAGAGCACTGCAGGCCCAAGCCTTCAGCAGGGCTACAAAACACAAGGCCCGGGAGCCTGAGCGGAGCCAGGAGGCCGAGGGTGGGAGCCGGGCTGGGGGCAGATGCAGGGCCTCAAATATCAGAATTGCACTGGATAAAGAGAGGGCCAATGACCACAAAGCACACGGATTGGCATGACCGGGCCCTCCTCAAGGCACCGAGGGCCTGCTTCAGAACTGACAGGACGTTGTTAAGTCGACGGGCAGACATTATTCTTTTAGAGTTAACTCCCCCATTCCCCCCAGTCCTGAGACGACCTAGTCTGACCAGCCTAACCTTCATGAGACAGACAAGGCGGCTGAGCCCTAGGGGCTGTGCTTTTGTGGGATGTCTGACTTGGGACTCCTGAGAGTCTAGCCTCTTTACAGATAAAGAGACTGAGGTTCAGGAAGGACCCCTTTGCATATCGAATCCCCCCCTGGGTTTGGTCTCCCCTGGTCTCTCCTCAGCGTGCCTGAGGTGCCCCAGGGGTGCCAGGAGGCTGGGCAAGCGCATAGGCCGTGTGGGCCGTCACACCCCCTGCATCCCTGCCTTCCGCACAGCACAGACCCTGCACCAATGGAGAAGGGGGCCCAAACCCCAAGCAGTCGGCCGAGGCTGGAGCACCGGGCAGTGCTGAATGAGGCTCGAGGGGCAGCGACGGGGGTCGTGTCTGCCAGGAGGAAGCCAGCCCAGGATTCGAGGAGGAGCCAACTCTGTACAAGCGCCTTTATTTCTGTACTTAGTGCCCATTACAAGAAGGGAACTGGGGGGGGGGGCACGGGGAGCACAGACGCGGGCTTGGAAGGGTGTTGGAAGCACTGCTCTGGGGCAGGCCGGGGCAGGCCGGGAGTCGAGCTCTGACCCTGGGGCGGCCCACACAGAAACAGTCAGCAGCTCCTCCACGTGAGGCCGAGGCCCCTTCATTAGAGTGGCCCACGCACGAGTGTCAGCCAGCCACAAGACAGCCGCGGTCACAGCCAGGACGATGCGCGGGAGGAAGGCCGAGGCGGCCAGTGAAGGGCAGCCTCCCTCCTCCCGGGCCCTGCTGGCTCAGCTCTTGGCAGGGGCCGCAATCCCCTTCGTGGTCTTCTTCAGGTGGTGGTAGTTGGGCAAAATTTTCATCAGGAAGTCCAGCTGGAGGGTTTGGGGCTGGAGGACAAAAGACAGGAGGAGCCCATCAGCAGGATGCTCCAGCCCTGGTGCCCAAGGAGTGCTCCCCGTAATGTCTCCTACAGGAGCCCCCAGAGCCACACCCCCCTGCCCTCACTGCGCCTCAGGAGGCTGCCCAGAGTGGGCATGAGACGCCCCAGCCACAGGCACAGAAATGGTCCTGGGCACCCTGACAGGAACAGGAACGCTCAGGACGAGCAAAGCCCACCCTTCCCTTCCCTCACTTTCCCCTGGTCACACTGACAAAGTCCAGGGCATTTGCGGAAGCCCAGCAGGGCTCAGGAAGCCAGGCTGTCCCCTCAGGACCCACCTGGGGTCTCTCGGTCTGGACCCGGCGCAGGCAGTCGGCCCCGTAGATGACGGTGTTCTCAGGGATCACTTCGAAGGTGTTCAGGTTGCAGCAGGCTCCGATGATGCAGCCGCTGGTCAGGATCACGTTTCTCCCGACATGGGCTGTGGGCAAGGACACTGCTCTTAGCAGGGAGGACCGTGGGCAGGCGAGCCCAGCTCTGAGGCGGCAGGGGGAGACTTCTCTGAGAGCCAGGAGACCCCTCGAGGGGGGGCATCTGCCCCGTGAGGATGGAGACTTGCACCCCCATCCCGGTCCCAGAGGGACCCCTGAGAAATTCTGCTGCCCCGCTGGGCTCCAGGCTGCCTCTGTGGCCGGTTCCCTTCAGAGCCTGGGGCCTCGGGCAGGGGCACTGGGCCAGAGCCCTCACCCTGACCTTGAAAAGCCGAGTTCTAGCTCAGATACCTGGGGGCAGGGGCAAATTCCTTCCCTTTCCTGGACTTCAATTTCCTCAGGTATAAAATGGGGGAGAGGGGAGAGAAGTAGACTGGATAAGTCCCCTGGGCCCCCATCATCTGGGCTGTCTTTGATGTCATCTGGGCCTGAATCAGAGGGAAAGAGTGCTAAAGGCACAGGGCGGGCACTGGTAGTTACAGAGGCAGGGGTGAGGACCAGAGGCAGAAGGAAATGAATAAGTGCAGTGCAGGTCTAACCACATGCTGGCCATCGCTGCCTCTGTGTCCTGGAATGCCCGCTCCCTCCTGTGCACCAAGGAAGCTCTCGGGCCTCCTGTGCCAGTTTCTCCCTTGCCAGCTCCAGCCGGGGTGGCCGCTGGCCTGCAGCCCTGACTGCCCTCCCTCCCAGGGTGCTCATCTCCTGTGGCCACAGCCCTAGGCCCAATGAGCCTGCTCCAATGGCCTTTTCTCAGTTGTTTACCCTGACTGTGACACTCCTGGCCACCGTCTCCTCCTCGATGCCCGCTCTCCTGCTACTTCTCTGACCATCCCTTCTCTGTCTCTTACTGAATCTTCTTCCAGACTGTGCCCCTGACTGTAGCTGTCCCTTGGGGTTCTGTTCTGGGCCCTCCTCTTGGGGATCTCATCAGCTCCCACAGACTGAACCATCATCTGTCTGTCCTGCCCCAAACTCTATGTCGGCCTCCTGTCAGGCATCTTGAACCGAATGTCCGGCAGGCTTGTTAAACTCAAGGCATCTAAAACAACCCCCAACCTTATCAGCCTGGTCCCACGGGCTCCCAATGGAGTCATCCCGGAGTCCTCCCTCCCTCTCTTCCCACACCCAATCTACTGCCAAGGCCCATGGACTTCCCCTCAGCAGCACCTCCCGAACACAGCCCTGCCTAGTGCAGGCCCTCATCGCCCCGTGCCCGGGCTACCACAATAAGTGCTACAACAAGGAGGCGACTGCCTGCCTCAGGTCTCCCCCCCCCAGTCCATCCTCCATTCGGCCACCAAAGTGATTTTATCAAGTGCAGGTCTCACCATGTCCCTTCTACCCTCAGACCTCCCCCACCTCCACACTCAGTAACCTCCGGTGGCTCCCCATTGCCTCCAGGATCCAATACAACATGCTCTACTTGGCACCCCAAGCCCTTCATAATCTGCCCCCTCCTCCCTTTTCCACCTCACTCCCCAACATGTCCTCTTCCACCCAGTGAGCCCGGCCCCTTGGCTGCTGTACCAACAAGATGCTTCATCTCTTGGCTCCGGGCATTCTGTCTGTCTGTCTGTCCCTCCTCTGCTCTGACTACTGACATCCCTGGCTTCCTGTAAGTCACTTCCTTCTGTAGGGAGCCTTATCTGACCCTCTTAATTCCAGGGCCTTTCCTCTGTTAAGCACCTCCTATTTATCCTGTGTACAGCTTGTTTGTATTGGATCGTCTCCGGCCTCTTTCTGTATTTTGAGCTTTTAGCACAGTGTTTGGGACACAGCAGGTACTTAAGAAAGACTCCTCCCTGCAGTTAGTGCCCCTCCCAGGGGCAGCTGGTCTTGGCTCGGCTCAAGCTGGCAGCAGAAAGGGCATCTCCTGGCCTAGAGGTGCATCCTCGTGCTTGGAGGGTTCTCCCTGTCTCTTCCATGGCTGTGAAGACCTTTTCCTTCACAAAGCTCAGCACCAGGACTGCTCCCTGCATCAGGAAGCTCCTGGTTCTTCCAAACACGAGAGGCTTCCCTGCCAATCTGGCCAGACTGCAGCCCCAGTGCCTGGCACGGTGCCCGGCCCACAAAGCTGTCTGGTTGGTGTCCGTAGAGCATGTGAGGGGCAGGAGCATCGAGGCCCCCCTTGGCTTGCCCCCAAAACCTCAGATAGGCTGCTCCTAACAATCACCTCCTCCACCCTCAATCTTCTTGGGAGCACAGAAGAACTGGAGATTCTATCAGAGGGTGGAGCTCCCAGGTGAGGAGACCCCTCTACCAATGCCCGCAATACTGCTACAGAGCTGTCGGGGTACCTGGTGGTCTGTGTCAGAGGCAGGGCCTACAGAGGCAAAGCCACCCTCCCTCATGGCAGGAGCCCTGACCAGAAGCTGGCACTCCATAACATGGAGAAGGACATGTGGCACTTCCACACGGGGCAGGGGCAAGGGAGCGCCAGCCATGCTTGCCAGTTCCACCTAACATGGCTTCAGGACGTCCAATATAGCCAATGATGTGGGCACTGGTGGAACAAAGGCCAAGGTCTCTCTGCTGGCAGATGGCAGGCCCAAAGCTCCGGGAGCCGCAAGATTCAGTTTAAAGAACTGCCTGAAGTCTGCAATGTTAACCTTTGGCAAAGCTATAATCAAGGACACCAGGGAAGGCCCTAACAAACAAGGTTTGTATTTCTACAAACCCTGAAAAGAGCACGAGAAAAAATGCCAAGCTCTTCGAAGATCCTGCCTCCGGACCAGCTGGGCGAGCTCTGAGTCATCTGGAAACCTGGTGATTGTGCCACGAAGGGACAACGTCTGAAAAAGGAGATACGAGGGACTGTGGGAGGACAGACACACGGACGCATTGTAGGCCACACTGTGAACTGGCGCGGCATTCTGGAAAGGCCCGTGCTCCCAAGGGCTCCAAGAAGGAAGGAAAACCTGAGAGGGACAAAGATATTTATGGCAGCACTTCCTGTGGGGGCAGAGGGGTATCTATCAGCTGCTGGATGGCTGGGCACATTATGGTCTACGGATGGGATGGAAGACCCATCGTGCTTAAAAAATGAGGAAAAGGGAGCAGCCAGGAGGCGCAGTGTGGGGCAGCTAGGTGGTGCAGTGGATAGAGCACCAGCCCTGAAGTCAGGAGGACCTGAGTTCAAATATGATCTCAGATACTTAGCACTTCCTAGCTGTGTGACCTTGGGCAAGTCACTTAACCCCAATTGCCTCAGCACAAAAGAATTGAGAAAAAGGATGAAATCAGAGAGACTTGGAAGACTTGGGTGAATGGGTGCAGAGCAAAGAGAGCAGAAGCAGGAGCACAACTTACAGAACAACACAATCATGTAAAGGAAAATAACCCTGAAAGACTCCAAGGACAGCCATGACAAAGCCTGGAGGTGACAGTGGAATGGTGTCCACGAAAAGAGCCTGGAGGCCCATTGGGTTGAACCAAAGGATGCACTACGAAGCCTGGGAAGGTGTCTGGAGGCAGGTAGAGAAAGGATCTCCGGCTCAAAGGAAGGCGCCTGCATTTAATCCTCAAGTTGAAGGGGAGCCATTAAAGTCTACCCAGCAGAGAGCGGCCTGGTCAGAGCTGGGCTTTAGGGAAGTCCCTGCGGTGGTTGTTTCAGTACAGAGTGAAGAGGCGAGCACTCGGGGAGAAGAAGGGACATGGCTCGGGAGGCCGTGTCTATTCTCCAGGAGACAGGGAGTGAAGGCCGAGCCCAAGACGGGGGCCACTAGAGGGACGCGAGAAGCCATGGAGGAAGATGACCAACGCTAGGGAAACCTGGGAGCCGGAGGGATGTGGTACCCTTGGCAGAAGGGGGAAAGATGGGGAAGGAGAATGAGTTCTGGAGGTGCTGCCTCTGAGACGCCTACGCGACGTGTGACAGGCAGCTGGGGATGCCTGCCTGGAGCGCGGACGCTAAGTTTGGATAGCTGACCGTGGCAGTCAGATGGCACAGAAATGAGTGCCAGACCTCTGGGGGCAGAAGAGATCACTGGGTACAAAGAGAAAAGAGAAGGGGTCAAGGACAGAGTCTTAAGAAACATCCTGAGTTAAGAGACAAGAAAAGAGACCCTAGAAACCACATATAATTGGAGCAAAAGCTGCACACATCCACCCCTACGCCAAGTATTGAGGAGCAGCTAAACAGACCACTCGGCAAACACTTATTAAAGCCCTACCCTATAAAAGGCCAAGCTGCCTGATTCAAATCTGGCCTCAGCCACCAGCCAGGTGATGCTGGACTTGCCTCAGTTTCCTCATCTGTAAAGTGAGCTGGAGAAGGAAATGGCAAGCCACTCCTATATCGTTGCCCAGAAAACCCCAAATGGGGCCATAAAAAGTTGGACATGATTGGGAAAAAAGGAACTATAAAAGGTCTGGTCCTTTTATGGGCAAAAATAAAATGTCCCCTGCCTTTACCCCATAAAGAAGTAAAGAAAAGGTGGTCTGGGAGGGACAGAGCATGGCATGGATACTTGGGGGGATTCGATTTGATTCCATACACTTCCTACATACAAGACACTCACCATTTCCACTTCCACAAAATCTCTGGGTCTGATCCCTCCTTTCTTTCCTTCAAGTGACAACCTTAGCTCAGGCCTCTCACTCAGGTGACCATGACAACCCTCCCAGGTCTCCTCTCCCACCCCATGTTCCTGAGGGGCCAGAGAGGAGACTCCCCTCCTTGATCACCTCCAGCACCTTCCTGTTGCCTCTCGGATCAAGTAGAAACTCCTCTGATGAGCCGTGAAAGCTCTTCACAACTCATCCCCATCCCGTGCCATGTCCCACTTCTGAACCTTTATCCTGGACCTCCCCCATGCAAGCCCTCCGCAGCCACCTTGTACCTGGCTCCTTTGCACAGATTTGTACTTATTTGTATCTCTGTTCTCTGCGCTTGGCTCTACCTTTGCCATCTTCCCATTGGAAAGGAAGCTCCCTGGAAGCAGGGATGATTTCCTTTTTTGTTCTTGTACCCCCAGTGCTTGACACCCAGTAGGTGCTGAATGAATGCTGGATAACTGATGTTTACCTTTGGATTCGATGACATTGTTGTCTCCCATCTTCATGGCTTCTGAATCTGGAAACGAGGGTTAAGCAAATGACGATGTCAAAAATGGAAAGAACCACCAAGGCAGCAAATGTAGACAGCGGTCAGTGCGGGACATGTGTCTGATTTTTCACTCAGGCTTAGAGGAGCTTTTGACCCAAACAAGAGCACGAAGCTCAGTGGGGGGAGTGAGCTCATCAAACATCGCGCTGCCTCCCACTGGGCACTGTAGCTCCTTCCCCCAAGCCTGGAGAGAAGAGGTGTGAGGGAGAAGATGGGCACAAAGGTGCTCCCCAAACAAGAGCCCAGAAAGGGGCCACACGCCGCCTCAATTAGGCCAATGCTGAGCATTTCCATAATACCTCAAGGTCTGCCAAGAACCTGGCATCTGATCCTCAGCACCACCCTGGGAGGCAGGTGCAATTATTCCTTGCATTTCACAGATAGGGAAACTGAGGCAGGCAGTGGGGAAGTGACTTGCCCAGGACCACAATTCAGGTCTTCTTGACTCCCGGGTACCTAGTGCCCCGTCCTCTGGGCCACAAGCTGAAAACTTCAGTTGGGAAATCAAGAGGAGGAAGAGCAAGGGCTGGCAGGCACTGAGTCTCTGGGACTCCCACCTTGCCCTCCACCTGCCACCAGCTGCGGGCCCCCTTCTGAGGTCTCCCTCTCCCTCCCGCTCCAGCCTCAGCAGATTTCCCATTCCCATCCCTGAGCATCTGATGATGCCATTGCAGGAGCAGGTGGGTGGGGCCAGGTGGGTCTGTCCCTGTAGCCAGGTCCAGGGGCTCAGGCAGTCTCCAGGCCCACACCTTGAGCCTGGCCTCCAGATACAGGCTCCAAGAGCCAGCCCTGCACCCTCTGCCACGGGCCACCAGGACTCAGAGGAGAGCAAGACCAGGAGGAGCATCTCCGGTGGAAACGTGATCATGGCAGGTGTGGGCCGTTGTCAGAGAAAGGACACTCTTAGGACTGGGTCCTCACTGCAAAGGATACAACAGCCAACTTCAAACACGTTGTTGGTGCCGATGATCATAGGCTTGGGCTCCGCCTCCTCTGTGTCAGGGATGATGTTTTCGGGATAACTGTGGAGAAGGGAAATACATTTTCTTTCTTTCTTTCTTTTTTGCTGAGGCAATTGGGGTTAAGTGACTTGCCCAGGGTCACACAGCTAGGGTGTGTTAACTGTCTGAGGCCAGATTGGAACTCAGGTCCTCCTGACTTCATCCTCTGCACTACCTAGCTGCCCCGACAAATAAATTTTCCAAAAGCTTTAACAGAACACATTTTCTTCCCAATTTACTGAATCCCAAATGTTAACCACAGTAAACTTCAATCCCACAAGTGTTTGTTTTTGGATCCAAGGGTTTCCAATTTTCAAATGAGAGAAAGAAAGGAAGGAAGCTGTTGTTAAAACTCCAGGTAAATGAGAATGAAACAAGTCCTCAGAAAACATCCCCGAGAGGACAGAAGGGATAGGACAGTAGCCAATCAAACTGGCCAGGGCCTTTGACCCACCAATAGCACTCCTAGATCTATACTCAGAGAGATCAAAGAAAAGAGGAAAAGGATCTCCTTGTGCAAAATTAGTCACAGCAGCTCTTACTGCAGTGGCAAAGGATTGGAAATCGAGGAGATGTCCACCAGCTAGGGGATGGCTGACCACGTGATGGTATATGATTGTCCTGATTACTATTGTGCTATGAGAAATGACAAGCAGGATGCTTTCAGAAAAACACAGGCAGACTTACGTGAACCAAGACAAAGCGAAATGAGAAGGACTGGGGGATCACTGCCCAGTCACAGCGAGGTTGTACAGAGATCCAAGACAATTCTGAAGACATTCTGAAAAGTGCCACATCCCTCCAGGAGGAGGACTGGTAAGTGTGAGCTCCGATTGGAGCTGGCTGTTTTTCACTTGCTTTATGTTTTTTTACCACCCAGGAAACATGGAAACACGTTCTGCATGACTGCATATGTAAAGTGGGTACCATATTCTTTGTCTTCTCAACACATGGGGGATGGACTGGGAGGAGGGAGGGAAACTGGCACTCAAAATGTAAAAAGAAAATTGGAAAAACATAAGTAACAGCTCTCTGGGTAAACTAAACAACAACAAAAAGCACACTCAACAGGAAGAGTGCTGATTTGGACATGAGAAGCTCAGGGCCCTAGGACAAGAAGCCAGTTTTCTAAGAGCTGGCTGGCTGCGTGTCATCTGCTCCTGGCTTACTGTTAATGGAAGTGCACAAAGCTGTCCGAGACACATAAAAAAGCTGCTTCCTCCAGAGAAACACCGAGGGAAAACCAAATCACACTGGTAACCTGAGCACCCAAGCTGGGCACCTTCCAGGGCTCAGGGACACGTTTCATGTGCTGCTGCTTTGGAGGAGAAGGCATTTAGCCAGCAGGAATGGTGCTGCTGTTACCTTTGCAGGGAGGCTGACAACCCAAGGGCCAATGCATGGCCAAGGGCTCCATCAAGGGCAGAGCCAGGAGTGAACCCAGGATGTGACTCCAAGTCTGGGTCCCCCTCCCCCTGCCCCCACCTCAATGCTTCCCAGTATACAAAGTCTGTTCATTAATAAGTTGCAGACACATGTACACGCAGACACAGACAAGGAATCCCAGCCAGAGGATTCATGCATTCACATCCCTCCTTGGTGACTTACTAGGTGGAGTGGAGGCCCTAGAGGTGACCACGGCCAGTCTCATGACCTTCCCAGACCCGGAGCTTGTCCTGGGACCCTAGGATGGACTGACGGCATTGGAGAAGAATGGCCATCTGCCTCAGGCAGGGCACTGCCGCATGCAGACGAGATTAAAAATCTTTCACGTGTATCCTAGTGAAGAGGGGCCTTCTTCTTGCCCAACATGTAGGATTTTCCACAATCTCCAAGCCCTCCCAGTGTGAAGAGCTGACAGGCTTATGGCTGCATTTAGCATTAAATTCCCCACCAGGAGCCTGGGAGAGGCATGTGGAGCAGTAGGAGAAGGCCCAGACATGCTCTCTCCTTGCCACCAGCACAGGGTGAGCACTGAGAGCCAGCAAGATGTAGGGGAAGGGGCCCTGACGCTGTGGCCCTCACTCTCACGCCTTCCTCTCGGGGCTGATGACCTCTGAGGGCTCTCCCATCCCTAGAGCCACCCAATTTGGAAAGTCTCTCTGCCCAGAATCATCTTCTTTTTTTAATAGTAGCTTTTTATTTTTCAAAATACACACAAAGATAGCCTTCAACACCAGAATCATCTGAAACTCATCCCCTGGCTCCTCTGATTCTCTCTGATTCCTACTCAGGCTAAGATGAAGAGGCGCTCAGTCTGATTCCCAACCTCCCACAATCCCTGGGGAGCTGAGCTGGGCAGAGCGGGCTCAGGCTGCTGGTCAGTCCCTCTGGGCGGCTAGAGGTGGGCAATAAGGAAGCGTCCCCTGCTGCCTGGCTCACAGGCACCCATCGCAGAGGCTGGCACTCACCCATTGAGAATGAAGGCCTGCTCCTCTATGAGGTTGCCCTCCCCAATCACTATGGGTCCGGCTTCCGCAATGATACGGGCCTTTGGATGAATCACTGTCCGAGGACCTGTGGAGGAAGCAGGACAGGACACGTTACTGGCCGAGGTCCTGGGGCCTCCAACACAGATGTGCGGCTTTGGGAAGAAGCAGGGCCCGTTCCCCTTGGACAAATGAAATGTGTCTTTTTAAGCAGACGTCCTCCAGTGAGGGAGGGAATGAGACAAGGATTGGTCTCTGACAACCCGGGACTTTTGCAGCACCTGCCTGACTCCTGCCATGCCCCCAGAGCGCTGGCCTCGGGTCCGACAGCACTGTTCACATCGAGGGAAGTGAGCAAAGCTGGCCCGCCCCCACGTCCTCATGTTTGCCAACAACAAACACCTATCATTAGCAGCACTGCAGGGCTGGGAACTGGTACCAAAGACAGAGGCAGGGGCCTGGCTCAAATCCCTACTCCCTGCGTGATCTTGGACAAGTCCCTTCTCCTCCCGTCCTCAATTACCTCCTCAGACGGGGGCCTGGACGAGATGACCTCCAGATGGGAGGCCTTATGAGCTGGGCAGGAGGGGCAGGTCTGCAGCTGGCCAGAAGTGGGCGTTGTCCCCCCGGTTAGAATGGGAGCTTCTTGAGCACAAGCTGGCCCTGTCTTTCTTTCGGCCTGTATTTACTTGTCCCTGGCACACAGCAAGGGCTGCCTGCCCCCACACAGTGATTTTCATGACCGGGTCTGCACCCAACAGCCTCCAGCTGCAACAGCCCTGCTGGGATGGGAGAGAGAGCCCGGGGCTGGGGCAGAGGGAGGAGAGAAGCAGCCACGGGCACTCCGAAGCTCTGTGCTTGAAAGGGCACACACACCCCCTCCCACACGTGTGTCCCCACATACACACTCTCCCCCTGACAAGGTTGAGGGCTTCGGACCCCTGCTAAGATTTCAAAGAATGGAAGGATAACACTGAATAAGCATGGAAAGCCTGACCCCCAGGGTCACTGACCCTCCCCCCCAACTCAGTGAGAAGGCAGGAGCCGCCTGTGAGGGATGTCGGGGATGGTTGCCATAGCAACTGGTAGTCCAAGGGATGGCTCTCTGGGAGGAGGCAGATGGCGGCCAAGTGTGAGAGGCAAACCCGTAGGATCAGAAATGATCTCCGGCTAAGTCCAAGTGCTGGCCCCTGTGCCCAGCCTCACGGGCCCCCCATTGCTGCCATTTCCCTGTGGATGCGCCCCCAGCCTGGTTCTGGGTGGAGATGATAGGGGGCAGGAGCGTGGCCTTGGGGGGCCCATATCAGACAAACACAGGTGGCCGGCTCCCGCCTGGGCTCTCCACCATGGCCCAGACTTGCTTTTTGGCTCCCGGGGGCCTTGTCTCCCTTCTGAGCACAAGCAGGCCCTGTCTTTCTTCCTGCCTGTATTTATTTGTCCCTTCTGCCCCCCCCCCCGCCCCCAGGGTTTTGTTCCTGGATCCTCACAGATGCTGTACAACCTCTGACCCCAGGGATTCTTAGCCTTTCCTTGGTCCTGGGCCCCGTAGTCTGACACTTCGACAAGAGACTCCCTGGGCCTCAGGCTAGCTGGGCACAGAGAGGGGCTCCGTGTGGGCTGTGAATGTCTGGGGTCACGGGCCCAGGATAAGCCACCGGAGAGCTTGCAGGGAAGACTGTCGCCTGCAACAGGACCAGGGAGGGGAAGGGCCTGTCCGGCCTGCTCCAACATAGGCCCCCATCCCACAGCAGGAGGCAGAGCCCAGCCCAGGCAGTCCCGTGGGAAACGGGGCCAGCGCCCAGCCACGGCAGCCCAAGGCTCTGGGCAGCCCCTGCTGCTAGCTCAGTCAGCACGGGCACATGCAATACAGCAGAAGGTCCACTCCATGGCAAAGGGGTGGAAGACGTTCCACGGAAGACCCAGTAGGGATGATCACCAAGAGCACAGAGGGGAGCAGGGTCTGAGCCAGCACAAGCCCCAGGGCAGAAACTCAGCCTGACACCAGAGGGACGAGGAGAAAATGGCAAACCCAATGAAGAAAGCTGATGGCTCCAAGAGGAGCAGCAAAGAGAGCCTCAGCCAGCAAAGAGAGCCTCAGCCAACACAAGGTCCTCACCAGGCTGATGCTAGAGAGCTTGGGGGGGATGGAGCCAGAGGTACAGAGCTGTAACACTGAAGGAAGGACCGAGGGGAGCAAATGGCAGACAGGGACAAGGACTTCCGACAGAAAGCCAGGATCCCTTCCTACACACTGACCGTGGCCGCCTGTGACAGAAGGTCTCTTTCCCAGACAACTGTCTTTTCTCTTTAATTTACTGGAATTTCTCATTGTAAAGTTCATAAACAACAGGAAAAGTTGATGGTTTAAAAAAAGACCATTTATGGAAAGGATGCTCATCAATTGGGGAATGGCTGAACAGGTGGTGGTATATGAATGTAACAATGTTATTGTGCTATAAGAAATGATGAGCAGGGGCAGCTAGGTGGTGCAGTGGATAGAACACCAGTCAGGAGGACCTGATTTCAAATCTGGCCTCAGACACTTAACACTTCCTAGCTGTGTGACCCTGGGCAAGTCACTTAACCCCAAATGCCTCAGCAAAAACAAACAAAAAATGAAATGATGAGCAGGCAGATTTCAGAAAATGTAAATATTTGTACAGTGACGCAAAGGGAAATGAGCAGAACTAGAAAAACACTTTACACAGTAACAGTAACATTGTGCAATGATCCAAGCCAGTTCCAAAAGACTCACGATGGAAAATGCTATTCACATTCAGATAAGAATCTGAACAGATGGAAATGATTTTTACTTTTTTCCCCATGGTTTTTTCTTTTTGCTCTATTTCTTCTTTTACAACAGGACTTATATGGATACAGGTTTTACATTATTACACATGTATAACCTTTATCAAACTGCTTACTGTTTTAGAAAGAGGGGAGAGAAGGGAAAGATGAGGAAAAATTTGCAACTCAAAATCTTTCAAAAAATGAATGTTGTAAATTACTTTTGTCTGAAGAGACTTAACATGAACAGACACTAAGTGAAGTGAGTAGAACACTGTACACAGCAACAAGAAGATTATGTGATGATTAACTGTGATGAACTTGGCTTTTTTCAACAGTGAGGTGATTCAGGCCAATTCCAATAGACTTGAGATGGAGAGAGTCATCTGCATTTAGAGGACTATGGGGACTGAATGTGGATCAAAGCATAGTTTCTTCACCTTTTTGTTGTTTTTTGCTTGCTTTTTTTTCCTTTTTTTTTTCTTTTTGATCTGATTTTTCTTGTGAAGGATGACAAATATGGACATATTTTTTTTTATTAAAGATTTTTATTTGCACACCCGTCAGATTAGCTAAAATGACAGGAAAGGATAATGACAGGTGTTGAAGGAGATATGAGAAGGCTGGGACACTGATGCATTGTTGGTGGAACTGTGAACTGATCCAGCCATTCTGGAGAGCAATTTGGAACTGTGCTCAAAAAGTTATCAAACTGTGCATACCCTTTGACCCAGCAGTGTTTCTACTGGGCCTATATCCCAAAGGAAAGAGACCCACATGTGCAAGAATGTTTGTGGCAGCCCTTTTTGTAGTGGCTAGAAACTGGAAACTGAAGGGATGCCCATCGATTGGAGAATGGCTGAACAAATTATGGTACATTAATGTAATGGAATATTGTTCTGTAAGAAACGACCAGCAGGACGATTTCAGAGAGGCCTGGAGAGACTTGCATGAATTGATGCTGAGTGAAACGAGCAGAACCAGGAGATCATTATACACAGCAACAACAGTATTACATGATGATCAACTCTGATGGACATGGCTCTCTGCAACAATGAAATGCTTCAAACCAGTTCCAATTGTTCACTGAAGAAAGCCATATACACCCAGAGAGAGGGATGTGAAATGTGGACCACAACATAACATTTTCATGCTCTCGATTGATGTTTGCTTGCATTGTGTTTCCTTTATCTGATTTTTCTTTCTTGTAGATACAATTTTTCTTGCACAACAATAAGTGTGAAAATATGTATACATAAATTCGATTTGTATTTTAACATAATTAACATGTAGTGGATATCCTGCCATCTAGGGGAGGGATGGGGACTAGGGGGGGAAAATTTGTAACAGAAAGCTTTGTAAGGGTTAATGTTGAAGAATTACTCATACATATGTTTTGCAAATAAAAAGTATTAATAAAAAATAAAAAATAAAAAGATTTTTATTTGCAAAACATATGTATGGGTAATTCTTCAACACTGATCCTTGCAAAGCTTTCTGTTACAAATTCTCCCCCTCTAGTCCCCACCCCTCCCCTAGATGGCAGGAAATCCACTACATGTTAATTATGTTAAAATACTTGACAAATCGAATATATGTATACATATTTCCACACTTATCATTGTTGTCCAAGAAAAATCATATCTACAAGAAAAAAATCAGAGAAAGGAAACACAATGCAAGCAAACCTCAATAGAGAGCATGAAAATGTTATGTTGTGGTCCACATTTCACATCCCTCTCTCTGGGTGTATATGGCTTTCTTCACTGAACAACTGGAACTGGTTTGAAACATTTCATTGTTGAAGAGAGCCATGTCCATCAGAACTGATCATCATATAGTCTTGTTGTTGCCGTGTATAATGATCGCCTGGTTCTGCTCAGTTCACTTAGCATCAGTTCATGCAAGTCTCTCCAGGCTTCTCTGAAATCGTCCTGCTGGTCGTTTCTTACAGAACAATAATATTCCATAACATTCATATACCATAATTTATTCAGCCATTCTCCAATTGATGGGCATCCCTTCAGTTTCCAGTCCCTTGCCACTAAAAAAAGGGCTGAATGTGGACATATGTTAAGAAGAATTACACATGTTTAACATATATTGGATTACTTGCTGTCTAAGGGAGCATGATGGAGGGAAAGGAGGGAGAAAAATCTGGAACACAAGATTTTGCAAGGATGAATGTTGAAAACTATCTTTGCATGTGTTTTGAAAAATAAAAAAACTATTATTAAAAATTTTAAAAAGAAAATAGATTTTACATGTAATTGGAGAGAACATATTTTAAAAATTTTTTAAAGATCATTTCATAGGGTGGTGTGGGAGAGTTTCTGGCCACTTAGATTCTAACGGTGCTATTTACTAGTTGTTTGATCCTAGACAAGTCTACTTCATTTCTTCACTAGTCAAATACTCAGACAGGACCAAAAGACCCTTCACATTCCCAGCAGGTCCATCATCCTCATGAAAAAATGCAAAACCAATTTCATGCTCACTCCCACCCCTGTATAGCACTTAATTTATCCTGGTGGGCCCTTCCATCTGTCCTCTGCTACAAACATCTGGTCAGACCATGACAGTTGCTATGTTGCTGAGAAATGTTACAAACAAATCTTTCTTTTTTTTTTCAAACAAGTGAATCCTGTGCAATGGAAAGATAACCTCCATGGTAGATACCAGCAAAATGCCCAGAGTCCTAGGTATGACTCAGCAGTACCTCACGAGAAGTCCATGCCCAAGTCACAGAGCACAAGCAGTGCTTCCTGAGGCACCTCTTCTAGGCCAGTGTACTTTGTCCTCTGCCTCCTCTTTAAAAAGTTTTTTTTTTATTAAAGCCTTTTATTTTCAAAACATATGCATGGATAATTTTTCAACACTGACCCTCGCGAATTAATGAAAAAAAATGCAAATGAGGGTGGCCTAGCTGCACCAGATCTAAAACTATATTATAAAGCAGTGGTCACCAAAACCATTTGGTACTGGATAAGAAATAGAGTAGTGGATCAGTGGAATAGGTTAGGTTCACAGGACAAAATAGTCAATATCAATAGTAATCTAGTGTTTGATAAACCCAAAGACCCCAGTTTTTGGGATAAAAACTCACTATTTGACAAAAACTGCTGGGATAATTGGAAACTAGTATGGAAGAAATTAGGCATTGACCCACACCTAACACCATATACCAAGATAAGGTCAAAATGGATTCATGATCTAGGCATAAAGAATGATATTATAAACAAATTAGAACAATGTAGGATGGTTTACCTCTCAGACCTGTGGAGGGGGAAGGAATTTGTGACCAAAGAAGAACTAGAGGTCATCATTAATCACAAAATAGACAAGTTTGACTATATCAAGTTAAAAAGTTTTTGTACAAACAAAATGAATGCAGACAAGATTAGAAGGGTAGCAGTAAACTGGGAAAATATTTTTACATCCAAAGGTTCTGATAAAGGCCTCATTTCTAAAATATATAGAGAATTGACTCAAATATATAAGAATTCAAGCCATTCTCCAATTGATAAATGGTCAAAAGATATGAACAGACAATTTTCAGATGAAGAAATTGAAACTATTTCCAGTCACATGAAAAGGTGCTCCAAGTCACTATTGATCAGAGAAATGCAAATTAAGACAACTCTGAGATACCACTACACACCTGTCAGATTGGCTAAAATGACAGGAAATGATAATGATGAATGTTGGAGGGGATGTGGGAAAACTGGGACACTGATACATTGTTGGTAGAAATGTGAACGGATCCAACCATTCTGGGGAGCAATCTGGAGCTATGCTCAAAAAGTTATCAAACTGTGCATACCCTTTGACCCAGCAGTGTTTCTACTGGGCCTATACCCCAAAGAGATTTTAAAGGAGGGAAAGGGACCCCCATGTGCAAAACTGTTTGTGGCAGCCCTTTTTGTAGTGGCAAGAAACTGGAAATTGAAAGGATGCCCATCAATTGGAGAGTGGCTGAATAAATTATGGTATATGAATGTTATGGAATATTATTGTTCTGTAAGAAATGACCAACAGGAGGATTTCAGAGAGGATTGGAGAGACTTGCATGAACTGATGCTGAGTGAAATCAGCAGAACCAGGAGAACATCATACACAGCAACAAGACTATACGATGATCAATTTTGATGGACATGGTTCTCTTCAACAATGATGTGAGTCAAACCAGTTGTTCAGCGATGAAGATAGTCATATACATCCAGAGAGAGGCCTGTGGTAACTGAGAGTGAACCACAACACAGCATTTTAATGCTTTCTGTGAATATTTCCATGCATTTTGTTTTCCTTCTTAGGTTGTTTTTTTCTTCTTCTCTTTCTAGATCTGATGTTTCTTGTGCAGTAAGATAACTGTATAGATATGTATACATGTATTGTATTTGTCATATAATTTATCCTATTTAGCATGTATTAGATTACCTGTCATCTAGGGGTGGGGGGTGGGGGGAAAGGGGAAAAGCTTGGGAAAAAAAAAGGTTTTTGCAAAGGTCAATATTGAAAAATCACTCATATGTTTTGTAAATAAAAAGCTTTACAAAAAAATAAAATAAGATAGGGACAGCAAAAAAAAACCACTGACCCTCGCAAAACCTTGTGTTCCAAATTTCCCCTCCTCCCCATCCCCTCCCCTAAATGGCAAGTAATTCAATATATGTTAAACATATTAAAAATATGTTAAATTGAATATAGATATTTATACAATTATCTTGATGTGCAAGAAAAATCAGATGAAAAAGGAAAAAAATAAGAAAATAAAAAGCAAGCAAACAACAACCAAAAAAGTGAAAATGCTATGCTGTGATCTACCCTCAGTTCCCACAGGCCTCTCTTTGGGGGTAGATGACCCTCTTCAACACAAGATCACTGGAACTGTCTGCCTCCTCTTAAAATTTTTCTTCCAAGCAGAGAGTAAGGCAAAGCATTTCTGTTTTGTTTCTCATCAAAGAATGCCATTTTTCTAACAGTAGATAAGAAATGAGCATACCCCATGCTAAAGAATGAAAACAGCTGGCCTTCTAACAAGGGAAGGGAAGAAGCATGTATTAAGTACCTACTGTGCACCAGATGCTTTATAGACATCTCCTGGGTGCTCACATAACCCTGGGAGGTTGGTACTATCAACCTCCTCAGGTAAGCATGAGGAAACTGAAGCTGAGGGTGATGAAGCACCTTGTCCAGTGCGATCCAAGCAGGACTGCCCACCCCTTCCAGCGCTTTACAGGTAACTTATTGCCTAAGCACTAAGTGACTGGCCACTATAATACGGCCTCTGTCACAGCTCCAGCTGCCCAGTCCTGTTGTAGAAGTCACCTCAAAAAGAGACCCCACAGTATGAGGCCTTCAAGCTCACCCTCAGCTGGTGACCACCCCCAGGCAGAGAGCCACCAAAACAACAAAATGAATCTCGAGTTAGGAAAAATTTGTGATCTTCTTCTCCAAGAACTAAAACTATTTCATTACACAGACTCATTTTAGAAATTGTCTTCTAAACAAAAGATCAAGAATTTCAAGGGAATTAATGGAAAAAAAATGCTGATGCAGGTGGCCTAGCTAACCAGATCTAAAACTATATTATAAAGCAGTGGTCATCAAAACCATTTGGTACTGGCTAAGAAATAGGACAGTGGATTAGTGGAATAGATTAGGTTCACAGGACAAAATAGTCAATGACTATAATAATCTAGTGTTTAATAAACCCAAAGACTCCAATTTATGGGATAAAAACTCATTATTTGACAAAAATTGCCAGGAAAACTGGAAAATAGTATGGCAGAAACTAGTTATTAAGCAATACCTACCAAGATAAGGTCAAAATGGGGTCATGATTTAGATAATAAAGGGTGATACCATAACCAAATTAGGAAAACAAGGCATAGTCTATCTCTAAGATCTGTGGCAAAGGAAGGAATTTATGGCCAAAGAAGAACTAGAAAATATTCTGAAGTGTAAAATGAATAATTTTAATTACACTAAATTAAAAAGATTTTGTACAAACAAAACCACTGCAGCCAAGATTAGAAGAGAAGCAGAAAGTTGGGAAAACACCAGTGTTTCTGATAAAAGGACTCATTTTCTTTTCCTGAGGCAATTGAGGTTAAGTGACTTGCCCAGGGTCACATAGCTAGGGAATGTTACGTGTCTGAGACCAGATCTGAACTCAGGTCCTCCTGACTTCAGGGCTGGTGGTCTATCCACTGCACCACCTAGCTGCCCCCAGAATAATTTCTAAAATATATAGAAAACTGACTTAAATTTATAAGAATACAAGCCATTCCCAACTGATAAAATGGTCAAAGAATATGAGCAATTTTCAGACGATGAAATTAAAAGTAATTTCTAGTCACATGAAAAAATGTTCCAAATCACTATTGATTAAAGAAATACAAATTAAGAGAACTCTTAAACTGGCTACGATGACAGGAAAAGATAATGATAAATGTTGGAAGGGAAGTAGGAAAATTGAAACACTAATGCATTGTTGGTGGAATTGTGAAAATTGATCCAACTATTCTGGAGAACAATTTGGAAGTATGTCTAAAAGGCTATCAAATTGTACATATTCTTTGATCCAGCAGTGTCTCTATTGGGTCTGTATCCCAAAGAGAGCATAAAAAAGGAAAAAGAACCAACATGTGCAAAAATATTTGTTGTTGTTGTTTTTAATTAAAGCTTTTACTTTCAAAACATATGGATGGATAATTTTTCAACATTGACCCTTGCATAGCCTTGTGTTACAGATTTTCCCCTCCTTCCCCCCACTCCCTCCCCAGGTGGCAAGCAATCCAATATATGTTATACATGTTAAAATATAGGTTAAATCCAATATGTGTAAACATATTTATACAATTATCTTGCTGAATAAGAAAAGTCAGATCAAAAAGGAAAGAAAGTGAGTAAGAAAACAAAATGCAAGAGAACAACAAAAAGAGTAAGAATGTTATGTTGTGGTCCACATTCAGCTCCCACAGTCCTTTCTCTGGGTGTAGATGGTTCTCTTCATCACAAGATCATTGGACCTGGCCTCAGTCATCTCATTGTTGGAAAGAACAATGTCTATCAAAATTAATCATCACATAATCTTGCTGTTGCCATGTATAATATCCTGGTTCTGCTCATTTCACTTAGCATCAGTTTAAGTAAGTCTCTCCAGGCCTCTCTAAAATCTAAATCAATATGTGGCAGCCCTTTTTGTAGTGGCAAGAAACTGGAAACTGAGTGGATGCCCATCAGTTGGAGAATGGCTGAATAAGTTATGGTATATTAAGGTATAAGAAATGATGAACAGGAGCAGCTAGGTGGCGTAGTAAATAGTACACCAGCCCTGAAGTCAGGAGGACCTGAGTTCAAATCCAGCCTCAGACACTTAACATTTCCTAACTGTGTGACCCTGGGCAAGTCACTTAACCCCAATTGCCTCAGCAAAAGAAAAAGAAAAAGAAAAACAGAAAAGAAAAAAAAAAAGAAATGATGAGCAGGCTAATTTCAGAAAAGCCTGGAAGACTCGAATGAACTGATGTTGAGTGAAGTGAGTAAAACCAAAAGAACATTTCACATAGTAACACTGTAAGTGATAAATCGACTGTGATGGACTTGGCTCTTCAACAACAAGGTGATTCAACACAATTCCAATAGACTTGTAATGGAAAGAGTGATCCCCATCCAGAGAGGGAACTGTAGAGACTAAACATGAATCAAAGCATAATATATTCTTTTTTTTTTTTTTTGTGGTTGTTGTTCGTTCACTTGTTTTTTTTTCTTGTATTTTTTCTGTCACCTTTTTTATCTGATTTTTCTTGTGCAGCATGATGAAAATGAAAATATGTTTAGAAGAATTGCACATGTTTAACCTATATTGGGTTGCTTACTGTTTTAAGGAAGGGGGTGAAGGGGAAGGAGGGAGAAAAATTTGGAAGACAAGGTTTTGCAAAGGTGAATGCTGAAAACTGTTTTTGCATGTATTTGGAAAAAATAAAAAGCTATTAAAAGATAAAGTTCATGAAAAAAAGAAATTGTCTTCTGAACAATGGCTATTTCTGAAGCTTTTAAAATTCTACAATCTCTGCTATAGATAAATTTCTAGATTTGGAGAACTGCAGAACCACAGAAAGAAGAATACAAGTTTATGAGCTGCGTTGGGAGCAAAAAATTTTAATGGATTACTAGTGTTCTTTCTTTGATTTGGTCAAAACCAAAAGGTCTGAGGCGCAAGCACCCAAATTCATGTATTTCCTAGGGTAACAGGCCAGCCTGATGGAAAGGGAGCAATAAGTTAGGAATCCAAACATTTGTTTAATTAAACTAAGGCCAGTGAGAGCTTCACATGAAGAGAAACCACAGTCATCTGGGACAAAATAGGTGATCTTATAAGCTAAATTTAAAAAAAAATTAAGACATAAAAGAATTCAGAAGTAGTAATAAAGCTTAAAAACAATTACAAGTATACCTAAATCTCAGACCCAGGAATGGACTGGTTACTCCCTCTGGGGGTGATGAGGAGGGTCTGTCTGTCCTCCCTCCTCCTTTAGCCTACTTTACCTTCAGAGCTGGGTGACATAGAGAGGGACCACCTGGAGCTTGGGGTGAGGCTGGCCCACACTTCTAAGGAATACTTGGCTATGTCTCTGTCAGTCTGGGAAGTACACATCTCAGTGAAGGACAGATCTTTCTGTTCTGCTTTGCCTGTAAAGAGCTGACAGAAATCACTGCAGTCAGCCACCCTTTATAAGTTCAGTGCTAGGCTTCTTGCTACAAACTCAGCACCAAGAGTTTTCTGCCTTTGTCCATCAAATTCATTTTAAGTGAAACCAGCCAGACAATCCCTCTTTCCTACACCAGAGGCCCCCGTATGAACAACTTTAAAGAACTAGTCCCACTCCCTGTCTTTGTTGCCCTCAGCATGTTGGAGGCAAAGGGATTGCTTTGGGCAGGGGGGAGTCTGGGGTAAAGCCCCTGCAGAGCTGCAGCATGAGTGGGCATCCCCCTAACCACTAACCACTAAAGACTGACTGTACTGTAACCAACAGAAAGTGACTGGAGATGTTCAGATGATCTGCTGGTGGCAATGGCAAAGGTCAACAAGACCAAATGAGGAAAAGGCATAAAAATACTTTGGGCAATGACGGTATCCCCTGACCTGACTGATCAAACAACTGACTGATCTCCTGAAATGAAAAAGGATCCACAAAGAGACACCCACCTGGCAAGACCCTTCTTTACAGCAGTCTATCTATCTCACCTTCCCCCAGGGGAAAGCAGGCCTGATCTAGAGATGGCAGACCTGGGCCCTGGTCCTGGCCCTGCCATGTGTGATAGAGCCACTTGCTTGTCTTGGTCTCAGTCCTAAAAGGAAGGGGTTGGGTCTCCCGGTTTCAGAGTCCTCTCCAGCCCCAAGACATGGCACTGGAATCATCAATACTGGAGAAGTGGAGCACAACAAATGCACCGTCCCCTCTCCCCAAGGTCTCTTACCTATGGTCACATCTCCCCTGATCTCACTCTCCACACACACGACTGCTCCTGGAGCAATTTTCACACTGTAAACAAGAGCACAAGTCAGACTCCTGCCTGTTTAGAAGGAAAACAAAGAAATGATGGAGCTAACCGGAGGGCTTCAAGAGTCTGGGATGTCTGATGGGTCCCTGTGCTCCTGCACTAGCCAAGAGAGGTAGCAGATCTGCACACAGCCAAGCACCCTTGAGTGGTCCACCTGCAGCCCAGGGTTCTGGGGGCACAGTCTGGAGGGCTGTTGGGATCCCTCGGGGCCATAGTTATGAGTCTGTTAGAGCTACAGAAAAGGGTGGAGTTAGAAACACTACATAACTTTCCAAGCTGTATCAACTCAATCAAGGTTTCAGGCCCAAATTACACCTGAGGTGTTATCCAAAAACACCCTTCACAATTGAAAAGAAAAAGTCAAGTCTTAATTTATATTTGCTGTTTTTTAAAGTGGGACACCTAGTGGTGGCAAAGTGGATAGTGTCAGGCCTGGAGTCAGAAAGACATCTTTCTAAGTTCAAATTTGATCTCAGGCACTTAGTAACTATGGGAACCTGGCCAAGTCACTGGACTGTTTGCCTCAGCTTCCTCATCTATAAAATGGGCTGGAGAAGGAAATGGCAAGTCCCTCCAGTGTCTCTGCCAAGAAATCCCAAAATGGAGTCATAAAGAGCTGGACACAGCCAAAAACAAGTGAACACAACACTCTCACTCATAATGGATCAGCCCGACTTGTGCCCAGCAGGCATCTCCCCAAGGCCCTTTGAGTCACTTTAATGAAATGCTAATGCATTTCCCTCGCGGGTGATCGGTGAAGAAAGCAGAACTGGCCACTGCACCGTGTCTCCCCATGAGTGCCTGAGCTCTTTCAGGGCTCCTTTGCCTTTTTTGTGTGTCCCCAGCACATACAATGGCGGCCAGCTTCTAGGAGGTGCTTCACAAATGCTTATGAAGTGATTGGCCAAGCACTCAGGGCTGAGCTGGGTACCCAGGGAACACGTCAATGTTGCTGCTGACCTGACAATTCACAGCAGGTGCAAGGTGGGCGTGGCTTGTCCAGCGTGTTACAGAGCCTGCCTCCTCGTCATTATGAGAGCCAGTATAGCCCTCTGCACAAGGCCATCCACCTGGATCTGGCTTTGCAGGGCAGCTTCCTAGAAGAGGACTTATGAAATCCAGGAATCCGGTGGGGTAATCGGGTACAAAATGGAAGATCTCATCCCTCTTTAGACTTTTAAAACTAATCAGGGATTGCATTTAAGGCGTACTTCCCATAGGTGATCTCATTTGATCTTTTCCCCACCCATTTCAGTGATAAAGAAACTGAGGTAAGCAGATAAAATGACTTGTGCAGAGCAGCCCAGCTAGGAAGTGTCAGAGGCTGGATCTGAACTCAGTTCTTCCGGATGCTTTCTTAGTATCATCCTTAGCACAGTGTTCTGGCATACAGTAGGTGCTTTATACGTGCAGGCTCCCATTTGTCTATTTCAAGCCTTAGTCTTCCCCAAATATTTTTCAAAGCTTTTAACAAGGCAATAAGGTTATTTTGGTTATTTCTCAAGGTGCCTTGGTCCTTGTGGTTCTCCTCCCTCTTCTCTTACGGCTCCCCTGAGAGCTCCTCCCCTCGCTCCCTGCCTCCCAGCAGGTCTCTTCCCTCAGTCTCCCTGAGGGACCCTACCCTTCTTTCATTCCACCCAGGAAGGCGGCGGCCCTCTGGCTCAGCCCCCGATGGGAGGAGCCATAGGGAGCACGTGACACCGTTCCCATCCAGGCTCCACCCCGCCCTTGGTTTCAGAGTGAACATACAGACCCGCCTTCCTGGGCCGGCGCATGCGCACTGTCGAGATCGCGCCCCGCCCAGCGCTCCTGGCCTCTCCGGCCTACGGTGGGGGAGGGTTAGTGGAGTTCTCAAACCGATCTTCCGTCTGCCTCCGTCACAGTTCGTGGGGGCCACGGCAGGGGGAAGGCGAAATGGGGGAATCGAGCAACACTGGGTGAACTCACCTCTTCGAGATTTTCTCCGACATTTTCCCTTACTGCCGAGGCAGACACAGCCGTCACATCCAGTGAGGGTGGGGTCAGCTCTGTGCTCGATTAGTCAGTTACCGGTGGGAAAGAGGGCGCGTGCGCGGTGAAGGGGCTGAACTCCGGCCTCCATTGTTTAGCCTGACAGGCGGTGTGAATAAGGGCGCATGCCCAGCGGGGCGGAGCCAGCCCTGAGCTCCTTTAGCCAAAGTCGCGGGTCGCGACCTAGTGCTCCTAAATGCGAAGGGGGATGTGCACAGGCGCAGTCCTGCTCTAGAGACGTCCTTCTCGGTGCCTCAGTTTCCCTCCCGCCCCAGTAGCTTGCGATCCTTCTGGCTTTAATCTGGAGACCCTCAGGAGTTCCTATAGGCCGGCCAGATAACCGTGTGACCCGGGGATCGCTACCCTCGCTCTCAATTTCCCCTTAGTCCCAGCACCTCCCGGTTCCTGAGGCTCTTTCTTGGGGTCTCTCGGGAGCCACATTCTATAGTCCAGAGCCCTGTTGACCCTCTCTGTGCCTCAGTTTCCCTTTCCCTCCCCCTGAGGTCAAGGGGCATTGAGCAACTGACCAGGGAATTATATCCTTACTTCCCTTACTCGCCCTCCGTCTGCCAGCCACCAGTGCACTCCCTTCCCGGGAGCCCCATAACCCTGGGCAAGTCCCTGCCCTCAGGTCCCTCCCAGTTCCAGATCTAGGATCCCATTATTTCACCACTTCCCAACCTTTTAAGTGATGGAGGTATCCGTTGATAAAATCACGGAGTTTTCTGCTTTAAAAAGCACAAGATCTGGCATTAAAATGGCAGTCTTAGTTTTCTGTGCCTCTGGCCATTGCTTTAGTAGTAATGTTATATTTCTCTTACTGCTTTCATGAAATGCTTTATTAATGATCTTGAAAGCCAAGGGACAGAATGAATGGGGAGCCAAACAATAAATGGGAACTGAACTAAAAGAACTTGATAGGGATACACCCTCTTCCAGATAGGGAAATAAGACTCAAGTAGCATCCTTTGGGGTAGAGCTAAAGGGAACTGGGAACTTCTTGGTT
>JAJPUD010007974.1:0-15476 GCA_023553655.1 Myrmecobius fasciatus
GCCCCCCCACCCACCCACCCACGTGGGCCGGCCCCCACGTGTCTCCCACCCCCCGCGTGTCTCCCCCGACCCCTCTTTTCGTCTGTCTCCCTGCCTGCCCCCCAAGTTCTCGTTCGGCCTCCACCCTGCTCCCCAATACCTGTCTTCAACTTTTCCTGCTAACGTCCTTTCTTTTTGGTTTATTTCCACCCACATTTATTAAGCACCTGCTGTGAACACGGAGTCACCAGGGTAGACTTAGATAAGAGTAGGCCCTTGCCCTCCAGACGCTTTGAGTCAGGGACCCGGGGCTGGGGGGACCCCCACGGCTTCCCTTTGGTGGGCTGGGAGGAATGAGGCCCTATGCTTCTTTGGGATGCCCCCCACGAGCTGGCGCATGGGGGTAGTGGCAGCTGTCGATCATCCCCACTGCCCTCGTGGCCCTGAGCCTGGTCTGGGCCTAAACCCGGGGCTGCCGAGCCTTCCCTGGGACCTGGACCCCCGCTGCGAGTCCTGCTCATGTCAGGGCCCCTCATCTCAGCAGGTACCCCCTGAGCTGGGCTCCAGGGTGCTGCCGACCTGCTGTCCTGCTCCGGGCCTAAACCCGGGGCTGGTGAGCCTTCCCTGGTGACTGGCCCCCCCGGGGGCCGGGTTCCAGGCTGCTGCTGCTGCCAACCTCAGCTTTGGGGCTTGTCCCCCCCCAAGACCAGGGTTCCTTCCTGGGGCCGCCCCAGGGGCCCCTCCCAAGGGCCCTTTTGGACGCTGCCCCTTGGGCCCCTTAGTTGTGACTTGTTGTTTTATCTGTATTGACATTAGGGGCGGGTAGTCTTCCCCAGAGTGAGGCAGACTGGCAGAATTTCTGCTTTCTGTCTATCCTGGGACTATGGCCCCTTGGATTCTCCAGCACTTTGCTCCCTTGTCAGTTGGCAAGGCTTTGAGGAGGGGCCTTTTGGTGTCCTGGGGTCTGTCTCTTTTCTAAATTTAGAAACGCTCCTCCCCAGGTAGAGGATGGTGACTTTTTTTTGCCAGATGAAATTCTTATAGACCATCTACCAAGATGGAAAAGGTTTGCAATCTGTTGATGGGGGAAGGCCTTGGGCCAAGAAAATCACAGATAATTGAGGCATTGAAGTACATTTGCCTTGTAAATCATTTTCAAATATGAAAACATGTTTTAACTTGTTTAGCAATTTTTTATCTCATTAGTGTTTGAATTGGAAACCCGTAGAGGAATAATCAGAAACTGGATTCTTTAATCAAAAGAGATAGAAGGCTGAAGCCATGATGTACCATCAACTGAGAAGAGTGCTAGCCAGGATCACCAGCTGTCCCGATTTATCGCTCCACTAGCATTTAGTAACTGCCCACTGTGTTCTCTACGTTGTACTGGGGGTACAAAGACAAAAGGGAATCTCCCTGTTCTCGAGAAGCTTTCATTCTAGATACTGAAGCACATTTTAGAACAATTTTTGTTACAAAAAACCCCAAGAGTTCATGAAATTAGACCAGGACATGGAGGTGACTTATTCTAGACCCATCAGAGACAAAATTAAGTACCCAAGGCTACAAGCTAGTAACAATTGGCACTCAACCCTTTAAAGTTTGCAGAAATCTTTACTGTGCCTTGTTTGAGGTTCATGATAAGGAAACTGAGGGTTTGTCAGTAATAGAGTAAGAGATGTGATTTGAACCCAGGTTTCTCCTGGCCTCAAGTCCAGCTTGCTGTCCACCTAGCTGCCTTTGGGTGTCAAGTGGAAGGGCTAACAAATTTGAATACAAATAGTTGGTATCTCGTCCCTCTCCCTTAAGTAAAAAGTATATGAATTGTTAAGGAGGAAGTGACATTTAATATGTAATTTTTGAAAAAAGCATCTGGGGAACAAAAATGAGTAAGAATTAGGGATTTAGGTTTGGAAGGATGAGAACTAAGAGGGCACTCTGGAGGGAGGAAGGAAGCAGACTGGCCTCCTGAGAGAGGCCAGCAGATTGGGCTTTAGAGGATCTACCTGCTCCTCACCTTCTGGAGCAGCTTCCAGAGAGGAGACTCTCTGGAAGACTGCCTCCAGGAAGGTGCCTCCAAGGCAGTAACGGAATTTATAGAAAGCCTTGGGAGACCAGTTTTTCAATCCTTGTACTTTATAATCCATGTTTTTGGTTGTAAACTTGATAACCATCAACAGAAATAAGTAATCCCAACAATACACAAAGACATTAACCTTTTAGCAAAGTTAGAATTCAACAACCAGGAATACCTGTTGTATCTCCTTCCAGACCTGCCCAAAGCTAGAAGTTCCATTAACTTTGGCTTCGTATGAGTGTGGGTGCTGTATATAAGTATGTGGGGAGGCCAGCTAGCCTTAAGTAAGTTGAAGGTGCCATTGAAGACCTCAGCTTAAGAAGGCCAGGGTCTCCCATGTCATCTAGTTGTCCTGGTCTGTATCTGGCCAGTGAACCCAGAAAGCTTTGAAGGGGAAACTGAGGCAGTGACCTTGTACTCCCTCACTCTAACCCACTCACTTGTATGTCACGGCATCACCTCCATGATGTCATGGCCCTCTTCAAGAAGGAAGGACAAATGACAAGAGCTTGTGTCCGGAGTGAGGCCTTCCTGACTGCAGGTCCAGTAATCTTTTCTCTATACCATACTGCCTTTGCAATATATTGTTTATATTGGTTGACATCCCTCCAAGCATGCACATGCACACTCACGGAAGCCTGTGATCTTAGAGTAGTAGCACTCCCCCCATTTATTTGGGGAAAGACTTCTCAGCAGGCTCCCCCAAAAAACCAAATCCTCAACAAGTACTACTAGCAAAGATGTAAGACCATGGACATTACAGGTGTGGGGAGTTAGAAGGGGCTTGGGAGCCTCTTAGACATCTCAGACTCGCCATATCCCAAATGAACTCATTACCTTTTTCCCCCAGCCTGTCCCCTCTTGCATCCTTCCCTCTGCCCACCCTCCTGCCCAGGCTTGTACCCAGGGTGCTCATCCCTGACCCCTCATTCTTCTTTCCCCACCCATCCAATCAGTCGCCAGGTCCCGCTGTTTCTTCCTTTTCAGTGTCTCTTCCCCAAATGCTCTTATCACCTGTCTGGACCCTTGCAGAAACCTCCTTGCCCTGAGCCTCTCCTCACTCAAGCCTGCCTCCACTCAGATGTTGCCAAACGGAGCTTCTTGAAAGCAGGGCTCTGATGAGGTGACACTCCCCCCCCCCGCCCCGGGCAGTGCCCCCAGGGGGCTCCGGTGGTCTCCAGGGCCAGATGGGAAATCTGGCCTAGGCTCTTGCCCAGTCTTCTCTCGCACCTTACTCTTCCCCATACTTTGTGAGCCAGTGACTCTGACCTTCCTCTTCCTCATTCCTAGACTCCCAGCCAGAGGCAACTTCTCTAGCTGCCTTCCCTGGGCCTCCTGGGCCCAGCTAAAAGCCTACCTTTGGGGAGAAGCTTTTCCTGACCCTCCTCAGTGCTTGTTCCTCCATTGTTTCTTGTCTGTGCCTCATTGTTCAGGGTGTTTCCTGGCTGGCCTAGCAGGGTCTCTTGTGGCTTCTTTGTATCATCAATGTTTAGAAGAAACATTTTTGTGTTAGTTTGACCTGACCTGAAAGCTCACGGAGTCCAGCACTCTCATGTTACAAATGAGCCAGAGTACCTTAGGGAGGATTCGAACCCAGGTGGGTTCGAGTAGTGCCCCGAGCCAGAGTGAGGCTGCCAAAGCCCCCGGTGTCACTCTGCCCCACCTCCTGGGCCAGACATGCTTCCTGCAGTTGGTTCTCACTGTTGGACCAGCTAGTCTGCACTCAGTTTCGAGTTCCAGGTCAGTCAACAGGTAGGAACAAGTTAAGCCCTTTTCCTATTTAATTCCTGAGTTCTGGAATGGCCAAACTATCCATAGCTTGCCCAGCCCTTCTTGAGTACTTTATTATTCTTTTTTGGGGGAATATATATTTATTTATGTTGTTAAATATTTACCAGCTACATGTATAGATTTTTTAAAAAAATTTTGAGTTCTAAATACTTTTCCTCCCACTACTTCCACTTCCTAGAAAAGGCAATTTTATATCAATTATACATGCTGAACATATTTCCATATTAGACATGTTGCAAAAGAAAATACAGACCAAAAATTAAAACAAGAAAAATAAAGTTGGTTTTTTTTTGTTTTTTGTTTTTTAATATATAATGCATTAGTCTGCCTTCAGAGTTAATCAGTTTTCTCTCCAGGCAAAGAATAGCATTTTTCATTATGTGTTCTTTGGAATTATCCTAGATCATTATCTTGATGAGATTAGTTAAGTCTTTCATATTTCATCATCCTTACCAAGTTGCTGTTACTGTGTATAGTGTTCTGGTTCTTCTCCCTTTACTTTGCATCAGTTCTTATAAGTTTTCCCAGGTTGTTCTTAAACTACCCCCTTTGTCATTTCTTGTAGCCCAGGAGTATTCCAGCACAATTAGATACCACAGCTTGTTCAGCCATTCCCCAATTGTGGACATTCCAATTTTTCTGTCACCACAAAAAGAGCCACTGGAAATATTTTTGTTCAATGGGTCCTTTTCCCTTTTCTTTCATCTTTTTGGGGTACAAACTCAGTAGTAGTACTGCTGAGTCAAAGGGAATACATAGTTTATAGCCCCTTTGGGCATGGCTTTAAATTGCTCTCCAGCTCCACCAACAGTACATTAGTGTCCCAATTTTCCTCCGTCCCCCTCAACATTTGTCATTTTCCTTTCCTTTTTTGTCATGTTAGCCAGTCTGAGAGTTTTTTATGTGTCTTTTGATAAATGCCAGGCCATCTCATTTTTCATTTCACTGACAAAAGAGCAGAAGTATCAGGTGGCAGAAGCAGCGTAACTGAGTCAGAAAGTCTTGATTTACACAAGGGACCAAGTGACACAAAGTTATACTCTGGCTAAAGAGACAAAGTAATGCCATGTGGGCCCAAAGAATGGTAGCACCAAAGGAAGGGGAAAGGTGAACTTGTGGAGAACACCAGAACCAAGAGAAGGAGCCAGATCCAAAGAGGGAAGCAAGGAACGAGCCTCTTCCGTAGGGGCGCCACCCCCCCCTTCCTCTGAGTCGTGTGAACTGTGCAGGTGTGGGGATGAAGGTTCTCAAGTATAATTCACATCATCGGCAAAGAGTGATAGTTATGTTTCCTCCTTCTCTGTTTTTATTCCTCCAATTTCTTTTTCTTGTTTTATTGCTATAGCCGGTATTTCTAGTACAATATTGAATAATCATGGTGATAATGAGCATCCTTGCTTCACCCCTGATCTTACTGGGAAGGCTTCAAGTTTATCCCCCTTATAGATAATGCATGTTCTTGATTTTATTTAACATTTTAAGAAAGGTTCTGTTTATCTCTATGGTTTCTAGTGCTTTTGATAGAAATGGGTGTTGTAATTTATTAAAGGTTTTTTCTGCATTTATTGATATAATCATATGATATTTTGTTGTTTTTGTTATTGATAACGGCCAATTATACTGATGGTTTTTCTAATATTGAGTCAGCCCTGCAATCTTGGTGTAAATCTTACCTAGTCATAGTGTACAGCCTTTGTCATATAGTGCTGTAATCTCCTTGCTACTATTTTAGTTTTAAAATATGCATTAATATTCACTAAGGAAATTAATCTATGGGTTTTTTTTCTTAGTTTCTGCTCTCCTTGATTTGTAAGGAGTTTGGTAGGATTTCTTCATTTTTGCCAGCAGTTTATATAGTATTAGGGTTAATCATTCCTTAAATGTTTGGGGGAATTCATTTGTAAATCCATCTGGCCCTGGGGATTTTTCCTTAGGGACCTCATTTATGGCTTGTTCAATTTCTTTTTCTAAGATTGGATTACTTAAATATTCTATTTCCTCTACTGTTAATCTGGGAAGTTTATATTTTTGCAGTTATTCATCTATTTCATTTAGATTGTCAGTTTGCTATCATATAATTGGGCAAGATAACTCCTAATAATTGCTTTAATTTTATCTTCATTGGTGATACATTCAGCATTTTCATTTTTGATACTAGTAATTTGCTTTTCTTTGTCCTTTTTTAAAAATAAAATTAATCAATGGTTTATCTTTGCTATTGAGTTTTTAAACTTTCAGTTTTGTTAATTTCTCCTTTGATTTTCAGGATTTCCATTTTGGAGTTTAATTGGGGATTTTAAATTTTTCTTGTTTTTTTTTTTTATTGCATGCTCAATTCATTGATCTCTCTTCATTTCTTTTATTGCTGTGCACCTTTAGAAATTAATTTTTTTTCCTGCATCCCACAAATTTTGGAATGTTGTCTCATCTGTTATTGTCATTCTTGTTAATGAAATTATTGATGATATTTCTGTGATTTGTTCTTTGATCCATTCATTTTGGGGAATTAGATTATTTAATTTCCAGTCAATTTTTAACATATGCTTCCATGGCCCTTTATTAAGTATAATTTTTATTGCATTATGGTTTGTATTGCATTTGATGTTTCTGTTAGCATTTGGTTATAAGGTTTTTATGCCCTGATAAATGGTCAGTTTTGGTGCCATGCAAAACTGAGAAAAAAGCTATACTTCTTTCTGTTTCCATTCATTTTTTCCCCAGAAGTGTTTCCTAACTAACATTTCTGAGATTCTGTTCATCATCTTGATTTCTTTATTTTATGGTATCTAGTTCTGAGAAGGGAAACTCGAGGTCCCCCACTATAGTTTTACTTTCTATTTCCTCCTATAACTAATTTAACTTTTCCTTTAAGAATTTAGATGCAAGTCATTTAGTATGTGTGTGTTTAGTATTGATAGTCTTCAAAAAAAAAAAAAAAAAAAGAACGTGCGGTTATCCTGCTTATCCTTTTTAATTAGGACTATTTTTGTGTTTGCTTTGTCTGAGATCATGATTGCTACCCCTGCCGCTTTTACTTCAACTGAAGCATAATAGATTCTGTTGCAGTCCCTTATTTTAACTCTCTCTGTCTCTGTTTCAAGTGTTTCTTGTGAACAATATATTGTTGGATTGTGGTTTCTAATCCATTCTGCTATCTGCTTCTGTTTTGTGGGTGAGTTCATCCCATTGACATTCACAGTTATGACTAATAACTGCATTTTCCTCCATCCTATTTTCTTCTCTTTAGCCTTCGCTCTCGTTTTATTCTGTTCCTCCTTTCAAGCCTGATTTGCTTCTGACCACTGCTTTAAAAAAAAAAAAATCTGCCTTCTTTATTGCCCCTTTCACTCTTTTCTCTAATCCCATTCTCTCCCTACTTTCCTGCTGGCTAAGATAGATTTGTTACCAGTTGAATATATATAGTATATATGTTCCTTCTTTGAACCAGTTTAGATGTGCTCTTACCACCGTGCGTACACACTCATCATTTTCCTTTCCTCTGTAACAGCTCTTCTTTGCTGCCTCTGTGAGATAATTTTCCCCAATCAAACTTTCTCCCGGGCATCCCTCTTTCTCACTTATCTATTTTTTAAAAATCATCCCAATATAACCAATTCACTCCTGTGCTTGCTTTCTGGTTAAGCTTCTAACTGATCAAATGATGATGAAGTTTTTTATGTCACATATACCATCTTGCCATATAGAAAGTAAACAGTTTAATCTTGAGTCCCTTATGATTTCTCATGTTTACCTTTATCTGCTTCTCTTGCGTATTGTATTTGAAAGTCAGATTTTCTCTTTAGCTATGGTCCGTTCATTGGGAATATTTGAAAATCCTCTATTTCATTAAATAGCCATTTTATTCCCTTGTAGGATTAGACTCAGTTTTGCTATTTTGGGTTATAATCCCAGCTCTTTTGCTTTCTGAAATATCATATTCCAAGCCCTCCACTCCTTTCATATGGTAGCTACTAAATCTTGCATGATTTTGCCTGTAGCTCTGTGAGATTTGAATGTTGTTGTTGTTGTTTTTCCTGGGGACTTACTTTCTGTTTGACCTGGGAACTTTGCAATTTGGCTGTAATATTCATGAGTGTTTTCGTTTTGGGCTTACTTTCAGGTGGTGATTGGTGGATGCTTTCTACCATTTACTTTTGCAAAGCACCGTCCAGAGGGCTTACTTGGAAGTGCACTTACCCAGGGCATCTGCCATCAAAGCATGATATGAGCATATTATCTGGCGTGTGTGTGTGGTGTGTGTGAGTGTGTGGTTTCTCTCCTAAGTGGTTTGCACATATGCACACGAGGCATTGCATTGGTGGGGGAGGGGGAGCATGTGTTGTACACGAGTGTGCTGTCTATGTGGTGTGCTTGTGTTGTATGTGTGTGTGTGTTGGGCATGTGTGCCCCCACTGAGGGACTAACCTTCATATGAATAAAATGTACTGGAAGAATTGCCCTCTAAGGAAGTAGAGACTCATCCCTTTAGGATTTTGCCTCCCTTGTGTAGGATGTAAAACATGTCTGGCTTCTTTGGGTCTGTCTCTCTCTTGGGACTGCCCCCGAAAGGACTCCCTGGGCTGATGTGGAGTTGAGTGGCTGGGTCAGTAATGGTCATGATCATTCCATGGGAGGGGCAGAAAAGAAGCAGAGGTCACTCTTTGATTGGCACGTATTTCCAGCATTTTGACAGTTTACCTTTGCCTGCCTTGTAGCCGCCTGAGGCCACTAGTGTGATGCAGTTGTGGCTGTGTGACTCTGAACAAGCCATTGTATCACTGTCTGCCTCAGTTTCCTCATCTGCAAACTAGAAATAATAATAGCGCCTGCTTCCCAGGTTGTTGTGAGGATCCAATGAGACAGTAATTGTAAATCACTTATGGTGCTTGGCACATGGTAGGTACTTGATAATCTTTCCTTGTTTTCTTCCTTCCTCTTTCCCTCCTTTTTTTTTTAAGACATTGGGGGTTAAGTGACTTGCCTAAGGTCACACAGCTAGGAAGTGTTCAGTGTCTTGAGGTCAGATTTGAACTCAGATCCTCCTGACTTCAGGGCTAGTGCTTTATCCACTGAACCAACTAGCTGCCCTGCCTCCCTGTCTTTTATATACAAAATATAACTGAAACCTTTCAACTTTTCTGTGTAAATAATTTTTCATATAATTTATATAAATTAACATAATACCTCACATAAGCACAGGACCATCATAGAATTTTCTGTCTTAGAAACATTTTCCCAGTCCATAAGAAAGGAGCCATATGTTTTTATAGGGATCCCCAAGTGAGAATTAGATCACTTGGTCCATAATTTTGTCAGGCTATGATTTGTTGCAGCAATTTTTTTTAAACTTTGAATTATTTTGGTGTATTGTAAACAGAAGAGATGATTGGGTATTATAGTAATCAGACAACTAGAGAGTGTAAATATCTCTTTGGTAATAGTAACAGTCCTGCTGAAAATGTCCACCACTTATATTTTAAATAACTTAGTAATGTACAGATTAAATTAACATTAACTCTTTGACACATATTCATTCTTGATTTTGAATCTGGTTATATGTTTGACCCAGCCCTTTCTTTTCCTCCGTCAGGCCTATTTTTTATGTAACATTTCCTTAACTTTTGCACCTTTTCAGATGTGCTGATTCTTTGAAATGAGGTAGAGCTTGGTCCTTTTCCTTGCGGTCAAGGTGGAAATGTATGTCATTGTGTCTCCAGCCTCATGCTTGACCCCACTTGCTTTTGTGTCAATAATATTGGAAGATGTGACCGGTATTGGAGTCAGGCTCAACAAACCCTTCCAAATTGGTCAGGAAAAATATAAACAGAGCAGACTAAGAAAACTCTTGTTTCTCCAAAGCTTTTTGGACAGGCTTTGGAAAGCTCTGACTTCTCTGCTTCACCAGATCAGCCCTGATGGGCTATACCTGCCCAGGCTTCTCAGTTTCCTTTTTTATCAAGCCATTTTGGCACCCACTTTCAACAGAACCAACCCTGACAGATCTACCTCTAATCGGGTTCATCAATTTCTTTATTACCAACCTATTCTGGCACCCATTGCCATAGGAATCACTCTGGGACAACACTGAGATATTCAAAGGGAGCTCTTAGCACATTGACAGGCATATAGTAGGCACTTACTAAATGTTTATTGACTAGTCTGTTTTTCCCTCTTCATGGAGGAGACTAGAATGTTCATTCCTCCTTGCAATAGAAAGAAGCCGTCGATGCTTGGAGAGGGGGTAAGGGATTGACAGATAATTGGTGGGTTCTTATTGGGTACTTTTAGGACAGTGGATCAAAGCAAGGCTATTTGTTATGTGTGGACCCAAAGCCAGATCGGACAAGTGCATGGGGTTTACAAGCTCGGTGTGATGACTAATATGACAGAGATTTTGTCAACTTTTGTAGGCTTCCCTCACGTGGTAGAGCTCCCTGGCTCCAGCATTCTCTACTGGAAAAGCACGGTTAGTGACTAAACCCACGATCCTGTGATCTCTAAGCTTATTATAGCTTTAGTGTTATAAGTTTGTGATGCTAAGGCAATATTCCTCTGGTTGTTCTGTGTGACTGAGCATCATGGAAACGATCATCTCCAAGAGTCACCATCATGGCTGACTCAAAGGACAAAAGTATTCTATGTTCTATTACCAGGGATGATTTGCAAACGAAAAGTAGGGAGATAATTTTAAAAAGTAGGCTTGGAAAAAGAAATGGGTCATGAGGTCAGAGCAAGGGACACTGATGGGGAGAACCCAGGTGCTATAGTGGTACCCTCAGGATGTTCAAAGATGTAGGGACAGAGAAAATGGGTTATTGTTGACAAAGGATGCCCTGAGAACTTGTTCTTAAAAATGTTTTGGAACAGGCAGCTAGGTGGTGCAGTGGATAGAGCACCAGCCCCAAAGTCGGCAGGACCTGAGTTCAAATGTAGTCTCAGACACTTAACACTTCCTAGCTTGTGACCCTGGGCAAGTCACTTAACTTCAATTGCCTCAGAAAAAAAAAATTAAGATAGATGGATAGGTATTTTGGAAACTGCTTTTCAGGAAGTTAAGTAGCCCTGGATTAGAAGAAGTTCTCCCTACTATGTGCAAGAATCTCCAAGGAAGAGGCTGTGGAAGGATATAAGCATAAGGTTGAAAAGGTGGGCTGAATTTGCCACCTAAATGTATTGATGGGAAGAAGACTGATGCTCTGCTTGTCATAGGAATATAATGCTTACTATAAGGTGCCAGAAAAGACCCTAAAATACTGCCTGTAGCGGCCAACTTTTCTATAACTCTAATTTTCCCCTTAGAGCATGAATTTTTAAGCTGGAGCTTCTGAACTTTTGGTTGGTTTGTTTGTTTTTTAAGCTGATAACTCTAATTCAATATAATTGACTCCCATAGTCTGATAGTTCTTGTATACTGTATTTTATGCATATAAAAAAGGTAATTCTGAAAAAACATACTAGGGCTTCCCCAGACTCCCAAAGAGGTTGGGGGACAGGGAATGACAAGACTTTGATCTCAGAGTTTAAGAAAGAAGAGAGAAACTTCAAGCCTTTTGAGTGATTAATAATGTTAATAAGTTTATAATCACTTAGATTTATATAGCATTTTTAAAAAGTTTTTCACCTTCTAAACTTAAAACACCAAATAAAATGAACATTTCCAAATATATAGAACATAAAAAGATTGTATATCTCCATCATGCACAATTTACTTTGTTTTTTCACGTTTAAATGTATCCTATAGCTTTCAGTCTGTCTTGCTTCCTTTTGGTCTTCTCTTTTTCTGCAGTAGACACCCACACACACAATGTCCCAGTATCCTCACTACAAATTACAGAATTTATATAGGTATGTATCCCATTTGATCTTACCACTCTGTTGTGTGGGTGATCTATAGTGAAAATGTTACCTACATATCTCTATTTTACATTTGGAGTTCACTTAGTTGCCTACAGTCATATTAGCAGTTGGTGACTGATTTCCTGGATTTAAGCTCAGGGATCTTCTGATAGACTCCACCACCCTACATTCTACTGAACTTTGTGTTTGTTATATCTTATAGCCATCTTTTCTAGGAAGAAGGTAGGAAGAAACAGGAGGACCTTAAGCATGGAAGATCCTAAAGGGAGAGAAGGACTAGAGAAGAGATTCCAGGTTACTCACCTTCCCAGTAGTGAGTGCTTAACTCTCATCTCCACTCTATTTAAAATATTAATCCAGTTTGGAGCCTGTTCCTCTGAAATCCTTCTTACATCTAAATATACCTCAAACCTGAGATCGTATTTCTGAGAAAAGGTTTCTTTTGTCATTTTTCAGCTATTACTTTTCAACTTAAGTCTTTTTGTTTCTTCCTAGAAGTTACCCAAAGTCATTGACTTGCCTGTGCTAAACACTAGCATTTTTTTTTATTAAAGCTTTTTATTTGTATAACATATGTATGGGCAGTTCCTCAGTATTGATCTTTACAAAGCTTTCCGTTCCAAATTTTACCCCCAGTCCCCACCCCTCCCCTAAATGGCAAGGAAGTCCAACACATGTTAATAATGATAAAATACTTGACAAGTTGTTGTGTGAGAAAAATCGTATCTACAAGAAAAAAAAATCAGAGAAAGAAAACACACTGCAAGCAAACATCAATAGAGAGCGTGAGAATGTTATGTTGTGGTCCATATTTCATATCCCTCTCTCTGGGTGTATATGGTTTTCTTCACTGAACAATTGGAACTGGTTTGAGACAATTCTTTGTTGCAGAGAGCCATGACCATCAGAATTGATCGTCGTATAGTATTGTTGTTGCCGTGTATAATGATCTCCTGGTTCTGCTCGTTTCACTCAGCATCAGTTCATGCAAGTCTCTCCAGGCCTCTCTAAAATCATCTTGCTGGTCGTTTCTTACAGAACAATAATTTTCCATGACATTCATATACCATAATTTATTCAGCCACTCTCCAGTTGATGGGCATCCATTCAGTTTCCAGTTTCTAGCCACCACAAAAAGGGCTGCCACAAACATTCTTGCACAGGTGGGGCCCTGTACCTCCTTAAAGATCTCTTTGGGATATAATCCCAGTAGAAACACTGCTGGGTCAAAGGGTATGCATAGTTTGATAACTTTTTGAGCATAGTTCCAAATTGCTCTCCAGAATGGTTGGATCTGTTCACAGTTCCACCAACAATGTATTAGAGTCCCAGCTTTCCTACATCCCCTCCAGCATTCATTGTTATCTTTTCCTGTCATTTTAGCCAATCTGACAAGTGTGTAGAGAGTTGTCTTAATTTGCATTTCTCTGATCAATAGTGATTTGGAGCAACTTTTCATATGACTAGAAATAGTTTTAATTTCATCATCTGAAAATTTTCTATTCATATCCCTTGACCATTTTATCTATTGAACAGTAGCTTGAATTCTTACAAATATGAGACAATTCTCTATATATTTTCGAAATGAGGACTTTATCAGAACCATTAAATGTAAAGATGATTTCCCAATTTGATGCTTCCCTCCTAATCTTGTCTGCATTAGTTTTATTTGTACAGAAACTTTTTAACTTAAAATAATCAAAATTATCTATCTGGTGTTCAATTAAGAGTTCCAGATCTTCTTTGGACATAAATTAATTCCTTCTCCACAGGTCTGAGAGGTAAACTATACTACGTTCCTCTAATTTGCTTACAATATCACTCTTTATATCAAGATCATGAACCCATTTAGATCTTATCTTGGTATGTGGTGTTAGGTGTGGGTCAAGCCCTAATTTCTTCCACACTAGTGTCCAATTTTCCCAGCAGTTTTTGCCAAATAGTGAGTACTTATACCAAAAGCTGGGGTCTTTGGGTTTATCAAACACTAAATTGCTAAAGTTATTACCTAGATTGTCCTGATATCCTATCCTATGCCACTGATCGACTGCTCTATTTCTCAGCCAGTACCAAATGGTTTTGATGACCGCTGCTTTATAATATAGTTTTAGATCTGGTAGAGCAAGGCCACCTTCATCTGCCTTTTTTTTCATTAATCCCCTTGAAATTCTTGACATTTTGTTCTTCCAAATGAACTTTGCTACTATTTTTTCTAGATCTGTAAAATAATTTCTTGGGAGTTTGATTGGTGTGGCGCTAAATAAGTAGATTATTTTGGGTAATATTGTCATTTTTATTATATTTGCTCGGCCTACCCATGAGCACTTAATGTTTTTCCAACTGACTAGGTCTGATTTTATTTGTGTGGAAAGTGTTTTGTAGTTTACTTCGTATAGTTTCTCACTTTTCCTTGGCAGATAGTTTCCCTAATATTTTATACTATCATCCGTTATTTGGAATGGAATTTCTTTTTGTATCTCTTGCTGCTGAGCTTTATTGGTAACATATAAAAATGCTGATGATTTATGTGGATTTATTTTGAATCCTGCAACTTTGCTGAAGTTGTGAATTGTTTCTAGTAGTTTTTTAGTTGAGTCTCTAGGGTTCTCTAAGTATACCATCCTGTCATCTGCAAAGAGTGATAATTTGGTTTCTTCATTACCTACTCTGATTCCTTTTATCTCTTTTTCTTCTCTTATTGCTAAAGCTAACATTTCTAATACAATATTAAATAGTAAAGGTGACAGTGGGCAGCCTTGTTTCACTCCTGATCTTATTGGGAATGATTTTAGTTTGTCTCCATTACATACGATGCTTGCTGATGGTTTTAAGTAGATGGTACTGATCATTTTAAGGAAAAGCCCATTTATTCCTATACTCTCTAGTGTTTTTAATAGGAATGGGTGTTGGATTTTATCAAATGCTTTTTCAGCATCTATTGAGATAATCATATGGTTTTTGTTAGTTTGGTTATTAATATAATTGATTATGCTGATAGTTTTCCTAATATTGAACCAGCCCTGCATCCCTGGTATAAATCCTACTTGGTCATAGTGTACTATCCTGGGGATAACTTTCTGTAATCTCATTGCTAATATCTTATTTAAAATTTTTGCATCAATATTCATTAGGGAAATTGGTCTATAGTTTTCTTTGTCTGTTTTCTCACCCTACCTGGTTTAGCTATCAGCACCATATCTGTCCCATAGAAGGAATTTGGCAGTATACCTTCTGTCCCTATTTTCCCAAATAATTTGTGTAGTATTGGAATTAATTGTTCTTTGAATGTTTGGTAGAATTCACATGTAAATCCATCTGGCTCTGGAGATTTTTTCTTAGGGAGTTGGTTAATAGCTTGTTCTATTTCTTTTTCTGATATGGGGCTACTTAAATAATTTATATCCTCTTCTGTTAACCTGGGCAATCTATATTTTTGTAGATATTCCTCCATTTCATTTAGATTATCAAACTTACTGGCATAAAGTTGGGCAAAGTAACTCCTAATTATTGCTCTAATTTCCTCTTCATTGGAGGAAAGCTCTCCCTTATCATTCTTGAGACTAACAATTTGATTTTCCTCTTTCCTTTTTCTTATCAAATTAACCAAAGGCTTATCTATTTTGTTAGTTTTTTCATAGAACCAACTCTTAGTTTTATTTATTAATTCAATAGTTTTCTTATTTTCAATTTTATTAATTTCTCCTTTTACTTTTAGAATTTCCAATTTGGTATTTAATTGAGGGTTTTTAATTTGTTCTTTTTCTAGTTTTTT